>BGPR01020111.1:0-28272 GCA_013235015.1 Araneus ventricosus
TAAAAATTATTTCCCGCTTAAAATATTTAAATAAAGACGGGACATGGCAATAGGTACTTACTCGTTAAAGCGGCCACCGAGATTGAATAGCCAAGCAACCGAGATTTATCGCCGAGATAGTTGTAAGAATCGTGCCAAAAACAGTTGCGGCCCCATCAAAAAGTACTCTTTTTTTATCGTGTATTAACGTGTTGCATTTGTTCTTAAATTCGAATTGGTTTTTGAGAATTATTATTTTTTGTGAATAAAGCTAATGGAACAGGGAGTATAATATTAATCTTTAAAAAATCGTTGTACGGCTTCGCTAGCCGTGGGAGCCGGAACATAGTAGCTTCGTTTGAACACTGAACTTACGAGCTTGACGAAATCCGAAAGTCGCCAAGCATGCTCGATGGCCGTTTTAACAATCAAGTATCGGAAGCAGTATTTTATTTCTTCAAAATTCTTCGACAAAGTGTCCGAAAAAAGTTTACTTTTTATTATGTACATTCATGTAATAGTAATTTCGACTACTGCTGCACGTAAAGGCTTTTTCACATATCGAACATTTATAGTGATCTTCTCCCGTGTGTGATCGACGGTGCCTGGCCAGATCATTTGACCGACAAAATCTTTTCCCACACTTATCGCAATCAAAGGGCTTTTCCCCTCTATGAATGAGGCGATGTCTGGCCAGATGACCTGACCGACCGAATGTTTTCCCACATTTATCGCACTCAAAGGGCTTTTCCCCAGTATGAATGCGGCGATGCCTGGCCAGATGACCTGAGTGACCGAATCTTTTCTCACACTTATCGCATTCAAAGGGCTTCTCCCCAGTATGAGTTCGATAGTGAGTAACAAGATGACATTTCCTACCGAAGCATTTCCCACATGTAGGGCAAAGGAAGCGTCCATCATCTAGGTGACACTGAACCTCAGCATTCGTGCTTGAAGGGCCTACAACAGTGCATTTATTATTGACAGGAATGAGAAGTTCCCCACTGTTGCAAAACTCTCTGCACCTATTATCAGAAACTTTAGAGACTTCTAAAGGCAAGATATTATTCTGTAGCTCTTCGTCATTTTCTAAAATTCCAATCTCCTCGTCATCTCTCTGTCGACGCGAAAAGCTAGAGTTGCCAGTATAGTCCGCTGTCATAGGGATATTATTTTGATATAAGAAGATTTCTTTTTCACTACCTTCACATGATTCTGGCATACAAACGTCAGTATCGTAAAATATATCTCTATTACTGACATCACTCGCCGCTCTATAATCCACACTTGATTTAGCAGTAATAGAAGTGGAACTTCGGACTTCATTTTGCTGGTATAAAGTGGACTGAAACGTTTCGATATAAGCACGGATATTTGATTTTATTATATCAGATTCACTGGCGACGCTTTCTGATGTAATCGAGTAATTGCCGATTTCTTCTTCTTTGTCATCAGAAACATACGGTGGAACACCGAAAAGACAACTCGAAGGCCAAATGGCGAGAGGATTTCCTTGCTGCAGAAGAATGAAGCGGGAGTCAGGTGCTAAATTATATGCTGCATTTTCATTTGAAGTGTTCATATTTGAAACAGTTGTATTGTTTTCAGTTAACTGCGAAGTCCCTTGTTCAGATTCACCATATCTGTTTTGTTGAGATTCCAGACAAATGTTTCCAACGTCATCTTTCGCACATAAGTCAAGATTGTCGGCCATTTCATCATGCCTTGGGAGACATGTTTCTAATTCATACATGTCTGAGAGTGAGAATACTTCACCATCTTCTTCATTTGAAGAGTGCTGTTTATGTGCACTGTTACTAAAAGTCTCGGGACACGACTGACTCTGAAGGTGATCCATTGATAACAGCTTAAGTTATTTCTGACTTGTCAAAATGAATTCAAACTTCCTGCTTTTTCCAGTAGTGTTGATTTGAGAGCTTTATTTCGTGTCTGTTTAATAGAAATATCACATGGAATAATGCCAGTTGAAAACTCTTTAGTATCAATAAATTTATATTTTTAAAAAGTGGCGCTCTAGAGCCACTGGTTTGTTATTCTAACGGTACCGTAGATTTAAAGCAAAAGGGCCGCTGAACTACACTATTGTCTTACAATTCTTTTAAATGTCTATAGAAGGAAATTAGTTTCTTAACTGAATCATATCGAGAGGCCAGAAGACTTTATTGAAGTTTGACTTACATTTGTAAAGACAGGCAAGAAAAGAGATTTCATAATCTGTTTGCTTTCATTTTTTATCTTTTATTCTTCACCGGTTTTATGTGATCCAATCTGATAGTTTACTAAAATGATTTAACCTATAAAAGCTCGATATCTTAAAAATTGATTTTAAAATGTTTTTGACTTTCGTTTATTGGATTAAACGTGGGTAAAATAATTTTAAAAATACTATTTTGTTTTAAGTACCGCTTTATGGCTAAAAAATAATTTATCACCAACTGATAACACTGGACTTCATTTCAGAAAAATATTCCTTGATAAAATTCTATAATGTCAAATATAGATAAACTTTAATAAATAAAAATACGGATAAGGAATTTCCTTCATCTTTTGTAGAATAAAATATGGTATTAGCAAACGTGCAAATAAAGCTAAAAAGATGCGGCCAGAAGTAAAAAACATCAATTTATTTATATTGTTTATCAGCACTCAGGTTGGCATCTATATGTTGGAAATTGAATTAAGAACATTTTCATTATGTATTCTATTGGCAACAACAGGCATTCAGACTTATTCTCAAGATTTTAGAAGACTAAATTATGTATGTTGCTATAAGGCAACAAGGGTTAACTGTGTTATACTATCAGTGGCGGCTCGTCCATAAGAGCTGCAGTAACCCCAACCCCGAAATTGATTTAAAAGATTGTATTTTTGTTTTTATTCTAATTGGCTTGTTTTTCCACTTTGAGAATTCAGTGATCACCGAAAAAGGAAAAAAGGAATAAAAAATGTAAAAGGAAGAAGAAAAATCAATCGTAAATTAAGAGAGAGACAGACCAGAGCTGCAGAAAGTTTTGCCCTTCCTCAGGATCCGAAACTATAGCATTGATCAACGCGAAGCGGTAGAAAAGCAACACTTTCTCTGCCTAAAATTGCATTCATTTGAGCTGAATTTTTCCAACAGTTCGCTCGACTTCCTCATTTTGCATTTTGTCGCTTTTTCTCACTTGTTAAGTAGGTTTTTCTTTTAATCCAATCACGGAGGAGTTGCAATTATTTGCTTCTTTGTGTTTTTCCCAGTTTGTGGAGTTTGTTTCCAATTATGAAGGTGTTGCAATTATTTGCTCCTTTGTGTTTTTTGTTTGATTACGTTTGCCAAAAATTCTTTTTGTTGGAATTTTAGTTATAGCCAAAAAAATGAAAAAATGTTTCCCTAGTTTTTTTGCTTATAACTCAAAAACTTCCAATTTTTAGCATATCATAATTGCATACCAAAAATAATCAGCTCAAAATTTCCTACAACTTAGGTCTATAGAACTTTTGCAGCACTGCTTGTTTCTCAGCTGACGAGCCACCACTGTATACTATCATAGTGTGATATATAAACAGCATTGCATTCATTTGAAATTACTTGAATCTATTGGCGAAGATTGCTTTTATGCTGCTATTAAAAATATTCTAGAAACAGATTAGTGATTGTTGTTCTGCATAATCGAAGTTTTCATCTACATCTCCAAGAATTGCTTGATTACAAAATTTGATGAATTTTTACTTTACATTGAAATAATTGTCATTCGGCTTTGTTTATATGAGAAAACATCAATTTATGAATTGAAGCGTAAAATTGGCAAATATCAAATTATTCATATTTAGACTCGCGTATCTAATCGCTCTATTTAAGAGTTAAAGGCAAATTGCAGGAATCAGAATTCAATAATGAGTTCCTTAACTTGCATCAGTTGCAGAAAAAGCTATTTACCTCACGTGGTGCATTGTCGTGAAATTGACGATGATTTAGAATGAGTTGAAATTTCCGGGGTTTCACTTATTAACAAGATAATCTTTAAGAGTTCCCCTCTGTGCCCAGTGATGTCTATCAAAGAGCATCATTTAATTCTGACTTTGAAGACATGAAAAAGAATTAGCCTGGACGGCCTGTTCATCCTAAAGCCAAGCCAAATTGTATGCCATTAAAATTAATATTAACCTTGGGAACGCATCCAAATTGCCAATTAATCGATCAAAATTAGTTAACAGTAGATTTCGGAATGTAAATCGGGAATTTTCTTTTGCATCACTTAATCAAAGCTTCGAGATGTCCATTCTGCATCAAAGATTCCTATTTATTTACCGGACAGTTCGTTCCCCACTTATTCATAATGGAATCAAACCAAATTTGGTGAAATGAGTAATTTTAACAGAGTGACTGACAGGGGAAATATTATTCATAATATTAACAGAGTGAATGATAGAATAAATAGTATTCATATTTTTAGCAGAGTGACTGATAGGGAAAATAGTATTCAAATAGCCAAAATGTTGTGAAAAAATACTCGGTGTTGTCAAATAATAAACAGCAGGCTGGAAATACCAATTTTGTTGGACAGCCTGGAAAAGAACCAAATGAGAATAGTGCATCTAGAAAGGTACTTGAAAATTATGGTGATGCTTTCTACGCAGTTGCAGGTTCTTCCGCTCTTTGCCGGAAGAACACAGTTACCCTGTTAATAGAACTACAAAACATTCTAAACAAGCAGAAAAACAAAGAAATTTTATTAAAACACTGTAGTAAAAGAATACAAGAATTCGGCCACGCAGACGTTCTAAAGGGTCACCAGCAGGCATGGGTTCAAAAAAATTGGAATTTTTTCCGTAAGAAACATGACTTTCGACAAAGAAAACTTAGAGAAAAAGTTCATTTTTTGAACCCCTGCCAGCTGGTGACCCTTTAGAACATCTACTTGGCTGAATTCTTGTTTTCTTTTACTACAGTTTTTTCTAATTCAATTTCTTTGATTTTCTGCTCACTTAAATTTTTTGTCTGCCTTTTTTTTCGCTTGAAGCAGCATCTTGCGCGCTAATGAAAACAAAATATAATATTTGGGACATTTTTGCTTTCATATTTTTTTATATTTTACTGTTTATATTTTAATAGAACTACAAGGTTGTCGTAAAATATTACGCCCATTTCAAAAATAAATAAAAAAACAATGCTTTTAAAACTAGGGGAAACAGGGGCAAGTTTGGTACATTAGCAAGTTCACACAAGGCTTATATTTCACATATCATTGGTCAGGGCGCACTACATGTCGTTTTAGAAGAAGTGTGTGTATCTCGACTTCCATTAATACTCACGCAAGTTTGCAAGTCCGTCTTGAAAGTGGATCGAGGTGCGGACAACTTTTCTGATTTTTTTACAATTTTGGTAAATCTTTACCCTTACTTCTTGGTTTTAATATTGCTCGTCCCCGATAGAAGTGGGCACCACTAAGTGTGGATGAGTTGCTCAGGTTTGTATATGAAGGAACTCGCCCGCCTCGCGGTACATGAATTGGGGAAGGGGGGGGGCGGCAGCCCTCCTCCAGTGATAGTACGTACCTCCTACGGGAGGGGTTGGGCCGTGAGGCTGTGTTGGCCATTAGGACCCGACCTCAGTACTCGTCGCTATTGCACGACTGTCATTCAGTGAAAACCCGTGTGCTTTGGCAGGTCGGGGGCTGTATTTACGGTTTAATACTGCTCGTGCTATTTGAATATTCTGGCTTATTATGGACTGTCCTCTTAGGTTGTTTTTTTGTGGTTATTTTAAGCTACTTAGTCGATTATTTTTATTATGAATAAAGCTTATATGCTGAGTTATAACAAAAAAATAGCGATAGGGCAAGTTTACACACAGTGCATGGGGCAGCTTTACACAGTGTGTAAACTTGCCCCATCGCCATTTTTTGCTATAACTGGTACAAGTGGCACTTGAATTACAAAGTCATTCCCAAATCCTGAAGATGTGAGGCCATTTCAAAAAGCAGAGCCAAGGAAAAGAAGTAACAGAGGTAGGGAAAAAAAAGGCAAACATCAATTCTTACAGATACACCTGTAAAAAATGCTTTACAAATATAGAAGGAGAAATCAATAAAGAGGAAATCAGCATCATCTCATCATACTATGTTTCAGTCAGTGAGCTCCGCTAGAACACGTTACAATAATGAAAAAAACAGTGTGGATAAAAAATTTAAAAATAAGAAAAACCTTATTCTGAAAGAAAATTTGAGAAATTTGGAGTGTAACAGGAAACAGAAAACCAGAAAACTTTTGATTCTGATGAAGATGAAAATTTTCTGTATGTTTACTATTTAAATCCATACGAAGAATCAATATCTGGCGAACGGTGGGTACAATACACCGAATGTAAGAGGTGGGTTCATGAGGCCTATATTACAAATGTCAATTCATAATATTTTGTTTGTATAAATTGTTAGAGTGATTTTAGAAACTATTAGGATTCAACGTAATTGTTTCTTCTGTAATCTTTTATGTACTTTTGAAATAAACTAGGTTTCTTTGTATTTAATTTGTTTTATTTTAATCACGTTAAGCCTTTTATTTAATCATTTTTGATGGTGTGTGAACGTGCCCCAGGCAGTGTGTAAACTTGCTTCTGTAATGGTGCAAGTTTACACAGGTTGCATTATGGTAAAGAAAATGGTATAATTACAAAAATATAATAATTAAAAGTATTGAAAAACATATACTGCATGCCTTAAAGTCTAACTAAATAATTGGTAATGAAAATGAAAGAAATACTTTAAAGCTTTAAATGAGAAAAATAAAAGTTTAGAAAGTGTATAAGCCTGCCCTGGTCTCCCCTATAGTTTTTTTAAATGAAAGAGCTTTTTTCAAATGGATCGCATATTATTTACGGAGTTCTAAATTTGCAACTGCGAGAGATTTCCATACTAATGGCTACCAAGCAGAAGATGCAGATACGCGTTTTCTGGTTTCTTTTTCAGTTTTTCTCGAATTTCTCGATAACTATTTAGTTTTGTAATTTCAATTAATTCGACAAATTAAAGACCGTAAAATTCCCTACAAATAAATGCTTTTACTTTTCTTTTAGCTTCATTTGTTTTGTAGATAATAGCTCTCAAAAAATTGGAGATGTCCAATAATTTACAACCACCTAGACCACGTAACGGCGCGTTACCTATCTGAAATTGAAAAAAAGAAACAAAAAACTTTTTAAAATGCGCTGTCATCTTAAAAAACTGTAGTTGTAACATCATTATTTTTTTATTAATTTTTGAAATGGGTTCAATATTCTATGACCACCCTTTATATTGCTGGACTGATTTCCGAGTCCGTTAAGGAAATTATTTGGATGGTCCTAATGGAGAGAAGTTTTTGGTGTAAAGTAGAGTTCCTTAATCATCGATAGTTCAACTATCGATATTGCAGTCGATAGATTTCCCAAACTATCGACTGAAATTTCGATAATTTTCTCCACGGCGATACTATCGATAGGTGTTCTTCCAGTGGATAGTTTAGAAACCATCGATAGTATCGACAGTTCCAGTCGATAGTTTTGTAACCATCGAAAGTATCGACAGTTCCAGTCGATAGTTTTAAAACTATCGAATGAAAGTGCGCATATCGATAGTATTCCCCGGAAGAAAACTGTCGATATTATCGAAGTATCAATAGTTTTGAAACTATCGATACTATCGATTGTTTCGGCAATCCCTTACTATCGACTTCGTTTCGATAGTAACGATAGTCTATAGAAGCTTAAGTGACATTAGTGCAGAGTGATCTGCTTTTCCGTTACGGGAATGCCAACAAGGAAGCCAGCAGAAGTTTGTATCAAAAACTCTTTCATCAATTATTAAACAGTGTCCACGAAATTTAATAAAATAATTCAAGCGGTACTATCAATAAGTTTCAACTGATAAAACACACTTATGCTGTCGCTGTAGACATAGGATTTCCAGAAAAAAAACAACGCCTTCTGATTCATACTTAGAAATATTTGAATATTTTTATGTGTAAAGATGGTTAGGGGTTAAGAAACTAGGGGATTCTTTAAAAAAATGTCTAACCAACTTTTAAAGCTGTAAAATAATGTTGGGACCCGCCTCCCCCCCCCCTTCTGATCTAGAAGAATTGTGAGACTTAATGCAAAACTGCATTCATGGGGAAAGTGTCGGATTTGCAGTAGATACAGAGGTGATCTGTACCGGAGTAGAATAAAATGCAATTTCTTACATAAGTAACTTTGAATTAATGCAAGTAGGAGGTAACAGATAAAGACGATTGTAACAAATAAATAAAGTGAGTTCTTAAAGAGACTCTACCACAATAAATTATTTTCATATCTTCCTGCAGCTGCCAGAGTAAAAAGAATGCGTCAGCACTTCACAGAATAGGTTTTTATAAAGCTGAACTTCTTTCCAGATCTTTGTTTTTAGATGCACAGAGGTATGCTGTATTCCTTTTTAATAAAAACTGTATTCTTTCCCGCATGGTCGTAGTAGGCATATTTTTTTTTATTTCAAAATGTCGAAATGAACGATGCAATAATTGAATTTTATTTAGCTAGATTTTAACTTTGCGTAATGTCTATTTTTCGATGGCCCTTTCAATTTTTAACCGTGGGTAATTGGGAATGAAACTTGAGCCAACAATCCTCTCTCCAATAGGTTAGACTCTATTATTTGACGATTGATTCGGTTATACTGATTAAAGACATCAGGAAATATAATTCGAGTTCTTTAGCATATAACGGATCGCAGACTTGCTTCGTGTATCGGCAATAGATTTTTGTATCGTAACCGTGGCTTCGAAATAAAAAAAATGGTCAAACAGATTAAATAGGTTTTATGTTAACAAATAGTTAAATACGTTTTTGCATAAGATAATGAGCGCTTAGTAAAGAAAGTATAAATGCTGAACAAGAACTAAAAACCAAATATAACAACGGGCCGCGGTGGCCTAGTTGTAAGGTATATAAAATATTTTCAGATCAGCAGTTATACATTTTGAATGTTTTTCATTGTGTCCAATGTAAAGACTAGTGATATCAGGGTTTCTCGAACACCGAAATGGCATTGAATATTGATCGATTGACTATATGGTATGCTAATTAAGACTCGATGAAGACAATCTAAATACACCTTCTATCCACAACTCATTTATAAATAAGCCTGACTTTGCCACGGTGAGCGGACCAATAAATCACATGGCAACGTATGAATTCCCGACGCTGGATGCATTTGAAGATGTCCAAACACGGACAAAGATTCAAAACGATCATTCGAAATTCATAAAAAATCTGCTTGAAAGAGACCTGGTTACGAGATCAGTGGAATAAGCAATGACGCTCCCGTCATAAACGAAGAAGGGAGTCGAATAAATCATGAATTAATCATGAGAAATGAGCCCGATACTGAAATGACAGTAGACAACATTCGATTATCCAAGATGTATCACCAATTCTCAAAATAGGGACAAAATGCCTGAAGAATTTTGATGAAAGATGACTTAGACACTATGACAAATAATGTTGCCGTTACGGAAGGAGAACCAAGACGGCATTTAATGCTAAGTAATATTTCTACACATGAGTCTCTTGAACATACTGGTCCAATAAATGAACAAGTAAGACTGATCAGAAGAAATGCTGAAATGATGCGGCATAAAAGCCACAATTCGTCCACAGAAGGTAAAATAGGATTAAATGACATATATGTTAGAAGAGATCCCGAAGAATCCGTAATGATAGGGATTTTATGGACGCAAAAGTCCATATCAGTCGACAATTCCTCCGTGGATGATGCTTATGCAGTTGCAGTCCGTCCTTCTCGCAGCTCAATGAGCGCAGTAGTCCTGTGTGCTTCAAATGATTTCAATCCAATGGTGATGTTAAACGGCATTCTGTGGTTCAAACCGGTGTGAAGTAGTTGATCTGCAATGTTTGCCAAAAAGTCTTAACATAAAATAGTAATTTAAAAACACATATGATTGTCCACACATTAACATTAATGCCACTGTATACCCCCGAGCTCGGAACCCAAAGGTTTCCCTATCAGTTGAATGGGTATACGTGGAATAAAGCGCATACCCTGCTCCCGCAGGCAGACATGATTGCCCTCCACTTAACGGTCCATGGTTCCGTTAAGTCGCCCTGACAGGCTTGCGATGTGTCCAAAGGCAACAGAGCACAGAGTCTTTCTTGATTGAGAGTAGTTGAACACAAACTGGCCATATGGGGAATCGATTGGATTTACTTAGCCAAAAGGCATAATTGAATTTTGAAGTGATGAAAAATTATTAGTTATGGTATGAGGAACAATACACCTGGCATGAAATTGGCAGGAGAAAAAAATGGTAGCTTAATACCTAAGTAAAAAAAAACATTTTAAAAAAAACCTTCAGGATAACTTCAGGTATTTCGGACAAAAAAACCTGCATCTTCCCTTCATATTTCTGCCCGAAATACCTGCAATTTTCCTGAAGGTTTTCTGCTGACTTTTTTCAGATGAAAAAATTAACCTACGTCTTACCAGCATGCTTTTATAAAAAATACCTGCAGATAAAAAAAAAAACCTGTATTTACAGTTAAGTTTTTCACCCATTTTTACATCCCCCTTTCTTCTGACGTCATCTTAAATATTTTCATCCTGTCTCGACTTATCTGGAATGCCAATTAATTAGAAATGATAATTAATTTAATAAACTAATTTTTAATTGAACTTACTTGTACGAATCGGGGATCGAGCCCGCGTTCCTAGAATTGGTTGGCAAGCGCGGTAACCCCTATACGACTTCGGAAAGGTGGTGCCAAATAATCTATTTAAGTTTCAACTTCATTCTCTAGTAGCGCCATCTAGTGGTGTAAAAATCAACTATTGCCAGAAGACGTAATGTGTTTTAAAGTTAGCTTATCTAAGTGACAATTGGTTACTACTACATGTCTAAACAATTAGACCATGCATGAACAAGCGATAGAAAATTATTTCCGAAAAGTTTCTTTCTTCCTTTAATATTTTTATAATGCTTAATATGCTTTCAATATTTTTTATAATGTTTAATATGATATTTCACACATAAATATTTTTTTTCGTTTATTTCTCTGTTTTAAACAAAAAGTTTTTTTATTTAATTTGTCAGTTTTCCTACGAAACGACATATATATTTATATGACTTTAAAAAGAATCTTTTTTAAATATTTTTTTTTTCTATTCAAAAGTAAATCAAGATTTGCATTCCACTGAAGAGAAAAATTTAATATGTTTATTACAGATTGAAATTTCTTATCATCGTGTGTCATATGGAAAATGCTCTATTCTGAATCTCAGGAAATTAAGTTTTCTTTGCAAAATTTTAAAAGTTACATTTTTCTTCAAATATATATTTGTTATATATTAAACCATAGTTCTCTCCCCTTTCCTCTTCTCTCTATCCAGTCTTACTTCAAGCTCTTTGAATTTGATTTAGATACCATATTATATAAAACTGTATGAAACCCAAATAGAATAAAAAATACATTCATATTTCATGCATCAAAAGCAATTTTCATTTTTCTTCAAAATACCTCAAGTAAAATCTGCTTTAAAAATATCTGTTAATTCATTGAAGATAAATTGAAGTCCAAAAACTTGTTGAAAAAGGCCTGTATAAAACATTAAAAAAATCTGTACATTTCTCGAAGGAAACCTCGAGCTTTTATTTTCCTTTAAAATACCTGTAGAGATGATCTTCAAAATTCCTTAATGATAATTTAGAAGTCTTAAAAGGCGTGCATGAAACCTTTAAATAAACTATACATTTCCTGAAGGAAACCTGCAGTTTTAATTTTCCTTCAAAGTCCCTGTAGAAACCTTCAAAATATCTGTAAAATCTCATTTTTTAAAATGGTTTTTGCTGATTATTTTACTTGAGTATTGAGAGGTATAATAGACAATTGACACAATTAATCTAGGTTATATGAAAGGAAAATGTGAGAACAGGAACAAAAATCATACATAAAGTCTATGTTCAAAAATATACAGTGCAGAACAAATATGACTAATAATAAAATTAAAGGACTAAAACAAAAAAATTTAAAATTTGAGCTAATAATAAACATTTTAAAGAAAATGCATTGGAAGGACAGCTAAATTTAGAATAAAGAAAGCGACGCAAAAATTGAACATGAGATTCATTTTGAGAAGAGGAGGAGTCCAATGAGAGTTCGAAAAATCCGTTGAAACTCTCCGTTGACTCAGTGGCGATTGATTTTGAAGAGTGTGAATAGTTTGAGACCTTCTAAACATTGATGTTAGATGGGCGGGAAGAGAATGTCTTCATTCTTAGAGATCAAGTTAATCAGTTTTCTTATTTGAATTCTTGACAATGGGTTGTTGAGGTTTCTTTTCCACCAGAGATTTTCAAGGTCGTTTGAGGACTTGGTAAAATAATATGAGTTGGTAAGGCGGCAGCTGCTTGCAAAGTGCATAGGAGTTCCCAACTCGCCATAACCACAGAAATCAGTGGTCCTGAGGCCAAATATCTTAAAGTGAGTTGGGAATGGGCCATGTCCCGTTGCAAACATGATTTCTGGTCGTTACCACGGTGCTGGGGAAGTCTTGACCTTTGGGAGGATGAGTTGGACATTCCTCTCAGTGTCACCGTTGTCCCATTCAATTTGCCAGGGTTCGGTGGAAATGGCACGAAGTTTCTTTTTGAGGAAGCTCTTGGGTGCTGGATAGAGTGATGGGATCCTTTCCAAGGTAGCTTTCTTTGCGAGGAGATCCGCTGCGTCGTTACCTGCATGTCCCATGTGTGCTTCAATCCAGCGAAGTTTAATATTTGGAGAGTTGAGAAGAATGCTTTGTTTATCCTGAGCTAGTGGAGTGTTAGTTTTTAAAGAGGAGATGGAGTGGAGGCATATAAATTTGACATTTGTGTAAAACTATTCACTCAAAATGAGCATTTGCAGAAACACTTTCTCTCCCATACGGGTGGGAAACCATATGAATGTGCAGTTTGTGGAAAATCATTCATGCAAAAAGGAGCATATGCAGAGACATGCGCTCATCCATACGGGCGACAACCCATTTGAAAGTGAAGTTTGTGGAAAATCATTCAGACGAAAGGAGCATTTGCAGACACATGTTCTTACCCATACGGGTGATAAACCGCATGAATGCATAATCTGTGGATAGAACGCCTGGGACAAAAGGAACTTAAATAATCATAAGAAAACTCATGAACATAAATGAAGGATAAGCGTAGAAGAAAATATTTCTTAGCGCATAATATAAAGCAGCATACGCACTTTCTACAAGCCCCTTTTTCGTCCGGGTTTTAATTTATTTATACTTCTAGAATTCATACGCTATTTTTTAGCATTTTAAAGCAACATTATTTTATGCCATGTGACAAAAATAAGTACAATATTAGAGATTTTTATATTCTATTCCACTCAATTCTTTGATATATTTTTCTCAGGATTATTTTTGTAATGCTGTAAATACTTATATAAAGACGATCATTTACTTTTTATTTGTAGATGAATAAAAACGTGTATATTAGAATTTTACTTACAGTCGCCTTAATTATATATGATCAGTTATAAGAGTATTGTTGTAAATAAGAGAAATTTGGATCATATTCCCTTAAATAATGAAGAAATTTCTCCAATTAAAGAAATCATATTCCCATACAATCCCGTTCTTATGAATATTCGTATAGTGTCCAATATCATATTTTATTTATCGCTGACTTATTATACATTATACTTTTAACGAATCTTCTTGTGAAAGTCAATAAAAATCGTATCACTTCATAATTGTAAATTGTTGTCACGCATAGCAACTGATTGCTGTAATCCTCAATTCTCTATATAAACGTCCCGTTTTAAAGCAACACAAGGACTAATTTGAACCGCGGTCAGATCTCGAGGACGACGCCGGAGTTGGAATCCCCCTCTCCAAACTTTCGAACCACATCAGCGGGAGGACGTTTGTTCCCCTACATATGATTTGGAGTGCAACGGGCCCCATACACGACGTATATTTGGTGGAATCGGGTTTTCAAACTGGAAGTCTCCAACCTCTAAGCCGAGACATTAACACTAAGCCACCAAGGCCTCAGCATATAAGTTTAAGAATATTAATTTAACATGCATATTTTCAATATACACTGTCTATTTCTCACCACGTACAGGTAATTTTTGGTGCTCATCTTTATGTCAAAATATCCGATATGCATGGGGTGGCCGCGGTGGCGTGGTGGTAATGTCTCGACCTTGGGATCGGAGCGTTCCAGGCTCGAAACTGGATTCCACTGAAGATCCGTCGTGCATTTTCATGTTGAACGTTAAATCATATGCAGGAGGCAAAAACGTCCAACCATTGGTGTGGTGCAGAAGTTTGGAGACGGGTTTAAAGCTTAAGTGACGTCCTCGTCATCTGACCGCGGTTCAAGTTTACGAGGTTCGTTCCAAAATAGTCCTCTTGTTGCTAGTATACTAAACTAAATTGAACTGAACCTGAACTGAAACTACACTGAAACTGAAACTAATTGAACTAAAACTAAACTTAAGCTAACTAAACTAAAACTAACTGAACTAAAACTATACTGAAACTAAAACTATTTATACTAAAACTAAGCTAAAAGTGAATAAACTAAAACTACACTGAAACTAAAGCTAACTGAACTAAAACCAAACTACAATTATTTATAATAAAAATAAACTAAAAGTAACTAAACTAAAACTAAACTAAGATCCGATTTTAAGAATATTTTAAATGTCTTCGGATTTATTTACCGAACTGCATCATAATGCCCTCCGAGAATGTTAATAGTAACTTCATTTTACAGGGTGTCCGATAATTTTTAGAGACATTACAAAATAATATAAATTAAAATTTATAGAAACTACATGTCTTTAAAAAGTTAGTATAGAACTACAATAGTTAATAAATATCGATGAGAGATCCCTCGGTTACGTATTGCATGTCCGAGCGATACTCGATTTTACTCCTGTGCTTGCAAGTATCTGAGTAGATATGGAATGAAAAGTAACCGTGATGCGGTAATTCAGTTCCTGCGTATTACTGTCAGGCATCTGAACATTACAAACTTTCGCAAGTTCAGTTTAGTTTTATTAACGACCCGTTTTGAAGAAACACGAGGGCGAATTTGGGACGGAACTCGCCATTTTGTACCGCGGTCTGATGACGACTACGACACCTAAGCTGTCACCCCCTCTCCGAACTTCCGCATCACACCCACATAATTAAAATTAGGAATGTATTACTTTTTTCTCCCTGGTCATGGTGAATTTTTATTAGTAAATAAATTTCATTCCATATACTGTTATTTGTGTTATCCCTTTGGTCGTGTGAGCCCTAGTAATGTGATATTTTTACATATGCTTATATGTATATAATTTACACCCATGTTGCGGGGTGTAGTATGTATATGTAAGAAAAAAATTTTAATAAATGCGAGTGGGGCTTGCGTTCTCTTTCCCTCCGGGTCTTTAATGCCTTAAACCCATTAGGGTAGGCTGAGACGGTGTGGATTGTGTTGCACAACACGACCGGGAGGACGTTTGGTCCCCTACGAATGATTTAATGTGCAACAGGCCCAATACACGACGAACCTTCAGTGGAATCGGCTTCCGAACCTGGAACCTCCGGCTAAAATCAGAGACCTTACCACTAGGCCACCGTGGCCTTCAATCTTTCACAAAATCCCACATGAAAAAATCCAAGGGACCAAATTCTGGAGTTCGGATGGCACTATTGAATTTGTGAACTGATTAAATTGCCCTGATTGATTTTTTCTGAAACAATAAACTTGAGACCACACCTGATTCTGTGCATAAACGATGCTGTGAAACAAAACTTTAGGATCCGTATTAGAAACACAAAACATGGGGAGAACGCTACTGTTCCTAAATTTTTTTGCAAACTTTTGTAATGTGTCTAATAATTCTCGGATACCCTCTATATCATACGATAGTATTATTCTTTAATTCCATTTTTTGATATTATTGATTGATACAATGCATTTATCTGTCAGTTTAATAGAGAAGGAAACGATAGATTGCTTTCCAAATATTTAAATTGTCTTCTTGCGTATGAATTTGAACGGAATGAATATGCTCTGTGTTTAAATTTATTTTTAATATAAAGCTTTATTTGCAATTTTAAGCCCTACGCTCAGTTTTTTAATTTGCCTGAATTTTCAATATATTCTAAGACTAAAGACATTTTGCTGGCTAATTGCATATTGCAAACCATTAAGATCGTTATGTAATTTTGGGAATTAATGTTATGCAAGAGAAAGGAAAATGCAAATATGCTCAGTGCGTTATTATTCTTGGGTTATTTTTTCAAGATCTGCTACGAGGGTCAGTCAAAAAGTTAGTTGCACTGCTTGAGAAAACAAACAGTATCAAAATATTACAATAATGGTATATATGTTGTTTAGCAACGTATTCGGAAAACCTCCGCGCTTTTTAGTATGCGCCGGGAGGAGTTATTTTCATCACGTTAGGGGGAGGTGAAGAATGGATGGGTGATGTTTACATTTCATCGAGCGTTATTTAGCAAAGAACTCCGGAAATGCGCTCATATGACTCAATGCCTGACACACCTTTCCGGTGTAAAATCGTCCAAAAGTGGTAGTCTCGGAATCCGTTGTTGAACAGTACACTGAAGTTCCATACAAAAGCGAAGAATTCCCACCAACGTCAAATACACATTGGTGGCTAACAGATGTTGGATTAAATACAAACTTTACGGATTAGAGATTACGGATGTAAAATTGTCGACAATAATAGTATGCTCACTTCTATATGAAATATCCAGTTCATTTGCGATTTCGTCTACTGTTTTGCGTTTGTTTGCAAGAATGAGATCATTCACGCAAGCAACGATTTCAGCGGTTGTCGAAGTTAATAGTGTTTCCTCGCAGTGAACGTCATCCACATTGGTATGTTCATTGTTGAACATGATGAACTTTTTCGCGATAGATCGACGCGAAATTGCATTTTCTCCATACACTTCGTGCAACTTCCGACAATTTTAAGTATAGTTACATATTCCCCCCTCACAAAATACGTATCATTGCACGCAATTGCAATTTGGATGCCACCAGTAGCTGCCGAGACTGGTTCGAAATTAGCAAGCATACTAAAACTGGCGCTGCAGATAAATGTCTGCAGATTTTTTTAAGAAAGAGTGCAACTAACTTTTTTGTCTGACTTACGCATATTGCATGGTCAAAATTCATTTATGCAGCAATGAATAACTTAGATGCAACATTGTCTGAGAAATTATTGAAAACAATTTATTATGCCTCAAGTGCGTAGATATTGATAAGTTCAAAGTCCTTAAAGAATTTTCTGTTGTCTTTATCTAACAACCATGATGGGTTTAGTTAATATATAATGCTGTTATAATCCAGCGTCTAATGTAATTACAGTCTATGGGACATGATGAATGACAAAAATCTTTCTCTTCTCAAATGCCAATTTTATTTTAAAAAATCATTACATTTATTAGCTATATGAAATCTTAAAATAATTTTCACGCTCATTATGATTCCCATCTAAGTATAAATGCTCCATTTTCTATTTTTGGGCTCCAAATTACAATTGATAATTAAATTGATTTTTAGAAATCAACTTATAACATTTTCCTATGCTGCAATTTTTATCTACAGAGAATGCCAAAAGTATGCGCTTCAACTCCTGGTAAGTCAGATTAACGTAGATTTGGTTTTGGTTATATTAACACCCAAAACCAAACATTAATTTTATCAACTAAATAAGGTTTAGTTTAATTTATGTCCACGCTACATCAACAGGAAGATGTTTGTCCACTACGTATTGATTTCACGTGCTACAAGAACCAAACACAGCGGATCTGCAATGGAATCGGGTATCGAACCTGGAACCCTCCGGCGCCAAAGCCGAGACATTATCACTAGGCCACAGCGGCCTCCAGGTTAACGGGGGATACTGCAAAAAAGTTAACATATCTATACTAGTTCAAATCGGGTTATGAACGCATCCAACATGAACATGGGTTTGTCAGTGTTCAGATCGAGATAATTGTACAGTTTTGCTCTGTTATTAGTTTTCAATTATTTTTTTGAAGTTTTAAATAATTTATAAGATACATGAATGCTTCATTGTTAACTGCGTACTTTCAAATTCTTATAGGATGATAAATAGAAAACGGATACTTACTCTCCAGGGAGAATTTCTCCACCGATATTTTAACTTTTCAAAACATGTACTTCTCACAAATATTATGAGCGGAACAAGGTTTTGTAGTATATATGGAAATCGATATTCGTACTTTATGTTATAGAAAAACCACAGCTTTTAAATTAAATACCAGGCTATTGGTAAATCAAATTACAAAAATAAAATATTTATTGACTAAATATTATATACAAAAATAATTTATGAGAATATAATTTCGGTACAGCTTCAAAGTAATCATATATGAAATCAACATGGAGTATTAAACTATTTCAAATATAAAAAGCATTATCGGTTTAAAATATTTCCAAAAGATTAATATTCTGAATCCCATATATAAAATACTTAGTGCAATTTTAAAGGAAATAAATAGTTTTCGAGTGAAGTATATCTCTTCATACGAAAATTAAAAGAAAAGTAATAGCAGTAGTTTATTAAAGGAAAACAGTAGAATCGACATAGAAGTAGATCTCTGTCGATTCTAGTCTTTTCCTATAACAAAATGTCAACAGAATTATTCAGAATCGAGACGATTCAGAAATTTCAAAAATTCACGAATTATCAAAATTGATAATTTTTTCAAATATAAAAAAATAATTTAAGTAAAAGCGTAAAAGTACAAATGTATTAAAACTGAAAAAACGCAAAAATATGCATTTCAATTGCAATTTTTAATTTTCGTCAATAACTAAAGAATATTTTTAAAATCACTTTATTAATTAAATCCACACTTTAAAATCCTTAAAAGATATATAAGTAAGAATTATTTCCCTCCTAAAATATTTAAATGATGACGGGACATGGAAATAGGTACTTACTTCTTAAAGCAGCCACCGAGATTGAACCGCCAGGCAACCGAGATATATCGCCGAAATAGTTGTAAAAATCGTGCCAAAAACGGTTGCGGCCCTATTAAAAAGTCCTCTTTTCTATCGCGTATTAACGTGTTGCAATTGTTCTTAAATTGGAATTGATTTTGAGATATATTATCTTTTGTGAATAAAACTAAGAGGTACCGGGCGGAATATTTTAATTTTTAAAAACCATTTTACGGCATCACTAGCCACGGGAGCTGGAACATAATAGCTTCGCTAGAACACTGAACCTACGAGCTTGGCGAGATCCGAAGGTCGCCAAGTAAGATCGGTGGCTGGTTTAAGAAGTATCGAAAGAAGTTTCTTATTTCTCAAAATTCTTCTAAAAAGTGTCCGAACAAAGTTTACTTTTTTTTATGTACATTCTTGTAATGGTAATTTCGACTACTACTCTGTGAAAATGCTTTTCCACATATCGAACATTTATAATGTTTTTCTCCCGTGTGAGATCGGCGGTGCCTGGTTAGATCATTTGACTGACCGAAACTTTTCTCACACTTATCGCAGGCAAAGGGCTTCTCCCCAGTATGAGTGCGGCGATGCCTGGCCAGATAATTTGACCGACCGAATGTTTTCCCACACTTGTCGCAGACAAAGGGCTTTTCCCCAGTATGAATGAGGCGATGTCTGGCCAGATCACTTGACCGACCGAATCTTTTCCCACACTTATCGCAGTCAAATGGCTTCTCCCCAGTATGAGTTCGATAATGAGAAACAAGATGATTTTTCCTACCGAAGCCTTTACCACATATTTGGCAAACGAAGCGTCCATCATCTAGGCGCCACTGAACCTTAGAATTTGTGCTTGAAGGGCCTACAACAGTGCATTTCTCATTGACAGGTACGAGAAGTTCTCCACTGTTGCAAAACTCACTGCTCCTACTATCAGAAGCTTTAGAGACTTCTCCAGCCAAGATATTATTCTGTTGCTCTTCGTCATTTTGTAAAATGCCAAACTCAACGTCATCTCTCTGTCCACGCGAGAAGCCACAGTTGCCAGTATAGTCCGCTGCCATAGGGTTATTAGTATGATATAAAAAGGCTCCTTTTTCACTACCTTCATATGATTCCGGTATACAGACGTCAGTATCGTAAAATACATCTCTATTACTGACATCTCTCGCCGCTCTGTATTCCTCACTTGATTTAGCCGTAATAGAAGTGGAACTTCGGACTTAATTTTGCTGGTATAAAGTGGACTGAAACGTTTCGATATAAGCACGGATATTTGATTTTATATCACATTCTCTGGCGACGTTTTCCGATGTAGTCGAGTAATTGCCGATTCCTTCTTCTTTGTCATCAGAAACATACGGTTGAACACCGAAAAAACAACTCGAAGGCCAAATGCCGAGAGGATTTCCTTGCTGCAGAAGAATGAAGCGGGAGTCAGGTGCTAAATTAGATGCTGCATTTCCATTTGAAGTGTTCATATTTGATTGAGGTGCATTGTTTTCAGTTATCTGCGAAGTCCCTTGTTCAGATTCACCAAATATGTATTGTTGAGATTCCAGACAAATGTTTCCGACATCATCGTTCGTATATAAGTCGAGATTGTCGGCCATTTCATCAGGCCTTCCGAGACAACTTACTAATTCATTCATATCTGACAGACACAATACTTCACCATCTTCTTCATTTGAAGAGTGCTTTTTATGTTCACTGTTACTAAAAGTATTGGGACATGATTGACTCTGAAGGTGATCCATTGACATGTGTTTATTAGAAATATCACGTGGGATAATGCCAGTTGAAAACTCCGTAGTATCAATAAATTTAAATTTTTCAAAAGCGGCGCTCTAGAGCCAATGATTTGTTGTTTTAGCGGTACGATAGATTTAAAGCAAAAGGGCCGCTGAACTACACTACTGTCTTACAATTCTTTTAAATGTGAATAGAAGGAAATTATTTTCTTAATTCAAGCAGATCGAGAGGCCTGAAGACATTATTGAAGTTTGATTTCACATTTCTAAGGACTGGCAAGGAAAGGGATTTCATAAACTTTTTGCTTTCATTTTTTTTATCTATTATTCTTCATCGGTTTTATATGATTCCATCTGATGATTTACTGAAATGATTTAACTTTTAGAAGCTCGATTTCTTAAAAATTGATTTTAAATGGTTTTTCTACTTTCGTCTGGATTAAACGTGAGTAAAATAATTTTTAAATACTATTTTGTTTTAAGTATATCTTTAGGGCTAAATAATAATATGTCACCAACTGATAACACTGGACTTTATTTCAGAATAATATTCCTTGATAAAATTCTATAATTTCAAATATAGATGAATTTTAATAAATAATAATACGTATATGGAATTTCCTTCAACTTTTGTAGAATAAAATATGGTATTCGAAAGCGTACAAATGAAGCTTAAAAGATGCGTCCTCAAGTGAAAAACATCAATTTCTTTATATTTTTTATCAGCACTCAGGCTGGCATCTATATGTTGTAAGTTGAATTAATAACTTTTTCAATATGTAAGTTTTGGACGACATCATCTTTACAGGCTATGCAGGTTGATGATTTTCCTTCTTCAGTGGATGCAAAAAATTGCCTCAAATATCCTGTTGAAACCAATCTCTATCTTTTAACTCCGCCTCGGAACCTATACCAATGGACGATACATGCAAGAAATCCGACAAGTATATTGAATCATCTGAAATAGAAGATTCAATAAATTACAATCCCCATGAAACAATTGAAGAAATGCCTACTCTTGTCGAAGAGCAACAACAACCCTCTACAAATTCTACCCGTGTAGACAGATCAACCATAAGACAGCGATTAAAGAAATGCCCAATTTAGATTATTGGATTTTAAAACCTTTTATAATTAAACCTTAACTACCCCTGTCCATGAGAAGTTTTTAGAAAAACTAAAAATCTAAAATTTGCAAAGATCTTTTTCTTAATTTACTTTTTTTCTAAAGTTTTTTGCTTCTGGTTCCAATTTTTACTTCTTTTGCATTTCTCTCGATTATTTTTCCCATAACACTATTGGTAAAAATTACTTTTTCTGATATTGCACTTCATGATATTTTGGTAACTGTCATTTCTAGTTTTTAATGAATCATGTATTTTATCTTACGATTTTTACACTTTACATTTCTCTTTTACTAATGCAAATTGATGTCCGAATTTTAAGTACTTTTTTATATTATATCACCATATGTTTAATTACCATGTTCCTGTTAAATCACCATAAGATTGGCGAAGCATATCCAAACATGGCTCTTGAGCCAATAAAACCCAACCAACCAGGGATGACATTGGCAAAAAAGCAAAAAGACTGAAATCATACGCGAGCAAAAATTTGTACCATAATTTATACGCAAAAGATGTTTTAAGAAGTAAAACATCAGAACACGCAACATGATGAAAATATTACACTATAATAATTAATTAATTATAATTCAGTATGTGTAAACAAGAAAAAGAATATTAAATTATTTTTAAATCATTCACATTAAAAGTTAACAAACAAGTTTAATACATCATCAGGGGCATCAGAAAATACAAAATTAGACATGAAAACATATTTACCACCTGTACATCACTGAGATGCAACATACACCCAACAGAAGTCTGAGAAGAATTATATTTAATAGCCTTTTGATAAAAGTTAGCTCAAAAAATAAATAAAAATACGGGCAAATAATTTCTTTCGCTTCATGCAATTGTGTAAAGTGCTCTTTACACATTTAGTGCTTTTGTGTAAAGTAAGCTCTTTATAAATTATAATAATGTATCATATACTGAATTCGGTTTCATTTATTTTATTTTTATACCTTTCTGCAAAAGTAACAGTACAATGATTTTGCACCTTATAAAGTGAGAGGGGTCGAGAAATTGTACAGTTATAATGACAGATTCCTTTAGCATTATTGTTGTTTGAAACGTTTTGAAACATTTCCGTAATTGTTAAAGAAATGGTTTTCTTTCGGATTTTTTTTTCTTATTTGCTTTGCTTTTGTTGGTAACAGATCTCCATTAACATGCTTCAACCCTTGTTTTGGAGGACTCCTATCTTTGACAGATTTTCTTCCATAACGGATGTGTTTGTATCCTCTGCAAGTATATTTTCAGTAGAGGCTAAAGTTTTTGAACAGTCTTCATTAGTATCTCTTTGTTTAATTATTGGCATAGTTGTCGAGACTACATTATCTCTAGAATGCCTACGTAAATCATGTTTTATTTTTATTTATGTCTTATTCTCTGCTTTTTTGCTGCATTTACACACAGCTTTTCAGCTGCCTCTTTTGACAGGAGTTTTTTTTATGTAGTTTATTTATTTGATTTTGTTCCATTTTTTTATTTCTTCATCTTGGTACGCCCTACAAGATGACCTTAAGTTTTCATTTAATTTTTTTTCAACATGTTCATGCATTTTTTTTTTTTGCAATATATGCCACAGAGACTTTGTTTCCTGCAAAAAGGTGGTATTTAATACTTTGAATGGCACTGAATGTTGGAACGTTCATCCTTGTAGAGCTTGCTGATATAATGTTTATTCGTCAGTAGAAGATGAATCAGCTAGTTTCCTAGCTGGTGGAGTTAAGCCGCCCGGTACAGCATATTTTCCCAGAATTTTCTTTCGAAAACGGAAGATAGGAAGGTTTCTTTTCTTTGTGTGAAAGCGGAATTTTCGGAAGAAAAAAAAAATTTGCGGTAAAAAAAAAAACGGAATTTTCAGAGAAAAAAGATAAAAAAAAGCGGAATGTCTTCAAAATAAGAAAAAAGCGGCAATTCTCCAAAAAGCGGAAGAATCTCATCCCTGAACCAACACAAGTGGTGCATTGTCGAGAAAATGACGACTATTCAAGCAGCAGAATGAGTTGACATTTCCGGTTTTTCATCTAGGTACAAGATAATCCTTAAGGAACCACCTTTGTGCCTAGTGATGTCTATCAAAGAGCATCACTTAATTCTGACTTTGATAACATGAAAAAAGAATTAGCTAGGACGGCCTGTTTACCCCATAGTCAAGCCGAATTGTATGCTATTGAAGTTAATATTAATTTTCTGCACGCATCCAAATTGCCATATAATCAATCAAAATTATTTAACAGTAGATTTTCGGATTGTAAATCGGGAATTTCCTTTTTCATCTCTTAATCAAAGCTTCGAGAGGCCTAATCTGAGTCAAAGATTCCCATTTATTTACCTGCAAGTTTGTTCCTAATTACTATTAATTAATCATAATATGGCAGTAATACTTAATTTAAACATTTATTAAATAAAAATATTTTAAATTTATAACTTGATTCTGTTTTAATTTTCTCTAATTATTTTAAACAACGCATTGCAATAAATATGTTTTCAGGTAATTTTCTCTAGCGGCTAAGTATTTAAAAGGTAGGTGCTTTATTAAGGCGCAGCATGTCATTGTATTCCTATTTTCAGCATTTTGTATTGATTTAATAATTGATAAATTAATCTAATTTTATCAATAGTGCACCAATCTAGCGTTAACGTTTTTTAATTAACGTCCTATGAACCAACACCCACCTATTCATAATGGAACTCAAAACAACTTTGGGGAAATGAGTAATTTTAACAGAGTGACTGATGTAGGGAAATAGTATTCATACTTTTAACAGAGAGACTGATAGGGGAAATAATATTCATTATTTTAATAGAGGGACTGACAGGGGAAATAATATTCAAATGGCCAAAATGTTTTTAAAAAATGCTCGAAGTGTCAAATAATAAACAGCTGACTGCAAATACCAATTTCGTTCGACATCCTGGAAAAGAGCCAAATGCGAATAGTGCATATAGAAAGGTGTTTGAAAATTGTGGTGATGATTTCTACGCAGTTGCAGATTCTTCCCGCTATTTGCAGGATGAACACAATTGCCCTGTTAATAGAACTACTAAACATTTCAAATGAGCAGAAGAACAAAGAAATTTAATTAAAAAAATCTGTGGTAAGAGAATACAAGAATTCAGCCAAGTAGACGTTATCAAGGGCTACCTGCTGACATGGGTTCAAAAAATTAGAAATCTTTCTGTAAGTTTCCTTTGACGAAAGTCAAGCTTCTTACAGAAAAAAAATCTCATTTTTTGAACCCATGCCAACAGATGGTCCTTGATAACGTCTGTTTGGCTGGGTTCCTTTATTCTTTTACTATAGTTTTCATAATTAAATTTCTTTTTTTTTCTGCTCATTTAAAATGTTTTGGCTGCCTTTGTTTTTTATTTGCAGCAGCATCTTGCGAGCTAATGTAACAATGAATTTTTGGGGGTGGCAGTTGCTTTCATTTTTATTAATTTCATATATTAGTCTTTATATTTTAGTAGAAGTACTGGTGGTCATAAAATATTTCGCCCATTTCAAAAATTAATAAAAAAACAATGTTAAAACTACAGTCCTTTTAAACTGAAAGAGTTTTTTTCAGATAGGTGGCATACCACTACGTCGTTCAAAATTTGATACAGCGAGATATCTCCATATGTAATGGCTACCGATCAGCAGAAGCCGATATGCTTTTTCTGGTTTCTTTTTTCAGTTTTTCCCGAATTTCTCGATAACTATTCAGTCTTCGAATTACAATTGATGAGCGTAAAATTCCCAACAAATACATGCTTTTATTTTTCTTTTAGCTTTATTCGTTTCGTAGATAATGGCTCTCAAAAAATTGTAGATGTCCAATAATTTACGACGACCTAGACCTCGCAACGGCGCGTTACCTATCTGAAATTAAGAAAGAAACAAAAACTTTTTAAAATTCTCTTTCATTCTAAAAAAATTGTAGTTGTAACAACAATAGTTTTTTTTTATTAATTTTTGAAATGGGTTCAATATTCTATGACCACCCTGTATATTTCTGGACTGATTTCCGAGTCCGCTAAGAAAATTATTTTATGGTCCTAATAAAGAGAAGTTGTTGGTGTAAAGTAGTGTTCCTTAAATATCAATAGTTCGACTATCCATATTGCAGTCGATAGTTTTCCCAAACTAACTCTTGAACTATCGATAGTTTTCTCCCGGGCGATACTATCGATAGGTGTTCTTCCAGTCGATAGTTTAGAAACTATCGAATGAAAATGCGCCTATCGATAGTATTGCCTGGGAGAAAACTGTCGATACTATCAATAGTATCAATATTTTTTAAACTATACTATCGATTATTTCGGCAATCTAATACTATCGACTTCGTTTCCGATAGTGCCGATAGTCTATAGATATTTAAGGAACATTAGTGCAGAGTAATCTGCTTTTCCGTTACTGGGAATACCAACAAGGAAGCCAGCAGGAGTTTGTATCAAACATTCATTCTTTAATTATTAACTCTTTAATCTCGATGCGACTTTTTTCTTCTAGATCCTTTAAAACAGTGACTTTTTTGGAAGGAAGCTACATGGACTCTCCCAACCTGGGTGGTCATTTACCCAACCACCTCACCCCTTCCATATCCTTCCCTTAAGGCGCACGAAAATGTAGTTGGCATGGATAATTGGACCCTCTACCGTGCTTATATACTATGTGATCTGAGAAACCTCCCCTCCCCTCAGAAGAAGCCAACCGCCTCAGACCGCCCATCGTCGCTGTCAAGGGGAAATTTGCAGATGGCCGGGACCGCCTCGCTCGATATGAGAAGGTTCAACAGGGTCCACTAAATTTAATAAAATAATTCAAGCGGTACTATCAATAAGTTTCAACTGATAAAACACACTTATGCTGTCGCTGTAGACATAGGATTTCCAGGAAAAAAATCATGCCTTCTCATTCATTCTTAAAAATATTTCAATATTTTTATGTGGAATGTCGATTACGGGGATATGAAATAAGGGATTCTTTGAAAAAAAGTCTCACCAACTGGTACGGCTGTAAAATAATGATGGAACTTGGGGGGGGCCCGGGCCCCGCGGGCCTAGAGGAAATGTCAAACATAAAGCAACCCTGCATTCATGGAAAAAGTGTCGGATTTGCAGTGGATACAGTGGTGATCTGTACCGGAATAAAATAAAACGCAATTTCTTACATAAGCAACTTTGAATTCATGCAAGTAGGAGGTAACAGATAAAGAAGTTCTTAAAGAGACTCTACCACAATAAATTATTTTCATATCTTCCTGCAGCTGCCAGAGTAAAAAGAATTCGTCAGTACTTTACAGAATAGGTTTTTATAAAGCTGAAGGTATTTCCAGATCTTTGTTTCTAGATGCACAGGGGTATGATGCATTCATTTTTAATAAAAATTGCATTCTTCCCCGCATGGTCGTAGTAGGCATGGCGTGTTCTTCTATATTTTTTTATTTCAAAATGTCGACATGAACGATGCAATAATTGAATTTAATTTACTTTAACCAGATTTTGACGCTGCGTAATGTCTATTTTTCGATGGACCTCTGAATTTTGAACCGTGGTCAATTGGGAATGAAACGTGAGCCAGCGATCCTCTCTCCAATACGGTAGACTCTATTAGCTGACGATTGATTCGGTTATACTGTTTAAAGGCATCAGAAAATGTAATTAGAGTTCTTTATCATATAACGGATTTCAGGCTTGCTTCGTAGATCGACAATAGATTTTTCTATCGTAACATTGATAAGAAATGGTCAAACAGATTAAATATGTTGGAGGTTATCAAATATTTAAATAAGTTTTTGCATAAGGTAATGAGCTCTTAGTAAAGAAAGTCCAAATGCTAAACAAGAACTGAAACCCAAATATAACAACGGGCCGCAGCGGCTTAGTGGTAAGGTCCCGACATCGGGACCCCAGGGCCCCAGGTTCGAAACCCGATTCCTCTGAAGATCCGCCGTGTATGGGGCCTGCTGCACGCCAAATTATACGCAGTGGCCTCCCGTTGGTATGGCGCGGAAGCTTAGAGTGGGTGCCAGCTCAGGTGTCGTTCTCGTCATCTGACAGCTGTTCAAAATTACGAGGTCCATCCCTAAATAGTCCTCAAGTTGCTTCAAAAAGGGGGTGTTAATATAACCTACACTAACCAAATATAACAACTTGGGTCATATCAAATTGGTGGGAGCTTGATGCTTTGTGGCGGATTGTCTATCTCAAACCGGTACGAGGGCATGTTGCAGTGTCAAAGTTACGAAAATTCTACAAATATTACAAAATAGACGAATAAATAAGGTTATGAAATAAAATCAGAATGTACTTCAAACGCGCCGAAAAGGGAATCTTGCAACCCTAATGGATGAAATGCCACTGATTATTGTTCAAAA
>BGPR01020112.1:0-28272 GCA_013235015.1 Araneus ventricosus
TCTTACCAAAAGGGACAGAAATATAAAGGCAAGACAAGCTTTTTTTTCATGTAGTTAATTTATTATTCATGACTTAATTTGAGTTTATCTGGTGAATGAAAACATCTTAATTTAGAAATATGCATAATTTGTGTGGCTTATTTTGTTAAAGAATTTGGTTTATTAATTTCATAAGTTACTTCAGAACATTCTTTAATAATTTCATATGGGCCAGAAAAAGGAGGACTTAATTTTCTAGTATTGGGATAATGGAATTCTACATAAACAACAAGATCACCTGGGTTAAATTTCTTGTCAACAAAACGTGCATCATATCTTATTTTGTTTTTGTTATGGTAATCTATTGTTCTTTGTAAAGCCAAATTACGAGCTTCGTTAACAGGTTCATAATAACTATTTTGACCAATAGGGGAATCATAAGGTAATGTACCAAGCACCAAGTAAGCAGGTGGATATTTGGTTATTGAATGGGGAGTTAAGTTATACTCATTAGTAACACTTTCTAATAATTTAGTCCAAGGAACTTTAGTGGAAGTGGAATTAACTTTACATTTAAGCCTAGTTACTAATGATTGATTAACACGTTCAACTTTGACGTTCGTTTGTGGGTGATGGGCTGTGGTTAAAAGATGTTTAACATTATAATTTCTTAGGAATTTTTTAAATCGAGAGGAAGTAAATGCAGCATTTCTATCAGTTAATAATTTTACAGGGACTTGAATTTGGAAAATTTGTTTTAGAATATTAATGTAAGTTTCAGAGTTTTCATTTTTTGTAGGAAAAGCCCAAACATGTCTTGTCGCATGGTCAATCACAATATGAAGAAATTTTTTTTGTTGAGTCGTAATAATTTAAACCTCCAACAGTATCTACAGAAATACATTCGAAAGGGGTACTAGTAGGAGGTACTTGTTGGAGCAGGCCAAATCTTTTTTGTTTTCGCTTTTTGTTAAGTTGACAAACAGAGCAATGTTTAACAAATTCAGTTATATCAGAGGTAATATTAGGCCAATAATACTAAGGAGTAATTAAATTTAACATTTTTTGGACACCAGGATGACCAAATTGTTCATGAGCTTGATTTAACAATTTAAGACTTAATGAAAATGGCACAACTATTTTGTACAATTTTCTCTTTTTTATTACTATTACATCTTTAACTTCATAATACTTAGGCCCACAGAGATTATCATTTTTTGTTGAGTTTTTATTTCATTTATGTCTAACAAATGTACTGAATGTTGAAGATGGTGAGAAACCGGATGCCTAGATAACATATCTGCTTCAATGTTAGTGCAACCTTTTTGATATTTAATTTCATAGTCAAACATACTTAACTTTAATGACTAGCGGAATAACCTACCTCTTAAGTGTTTAACATTTTTGAGCCAAACAAGAGCCGCATGATCAGTATGAATGACAAATTTTTGGCCGTGGAGGTAATAGTAAAATTTATCCAAAGCATCAACTATTGCAAGACATTCTAACTCAGTTATAGCATAATTTTTTTCATAGTCTCTTAAAGTTCTAGAATGATAAGCTATTGGATGTAAAACATCAGAGGCATCAGGTTGTTTCAAAACAGCTCCAACACTTTTTTGTGGTGCATCACAAAAGTTAGTTAGTGAAGTTACATCAGGGTTATATAAATTTAAAACCGGTTTAGTTGTTAGGGTTTCTTTAAGCTTGTCAAATGCATCCTGACATTCATTTGTCCAGTTAAATTTTACATCCTTTTTCAAAAGTTGATGTAAAGGATATCTAAGTTTAGCATATTGAGGAATAAATTTATTGTAAACATTTACAGAACCTAAGAACCTTTGAAGTTCTTTAACATTGGTGGGGGTTTGCAATTTTTTGATAGTTTCAATATTCGCATTATTAGGGGAAACTTTACCTTGTTCAATTTCATAACCCAAAAAGCTAATTTTAGTTTGGGCAAAAACACATTTGGATAGTTTCAATTTAACGTTTTCTTTTTCACATATTTCAAAGAGTGTTTTAAGATGTTTCCAATGTTCTAGTTCAGATGAAGAGTACACAATGATATCATCGAAATAATTGCAACCAAAATCAATTTTATATTTAGTTAATATTCTTCGAATTAATCTATTAAAAATTGGAGGAGCTACTTTAATGCCAAATGGTAATCTGCACCACTCATACAAGCCAAAGTTTGTGCAGAAAGCTAGTTTTTCAGTATCCTTGGGGTGAATGGGCACACGCCAATACCCAGAAGCCAAATCCAAAGAGGAAAAAATTTTTGCTTTTGATAATTTATCTAGTAGACTATCCATGAGGGGTAAGTGTTCAGAGTCGGATTTGCATAGAGCATTTAATTTCCTTAAATCTATGCATAATCTAGTCTTTTTACCCTCATCGCGTTTAAAAGCTAAAGTTGCAGGAGATGAATAGGGACTATTACTTTCTTTAATTAAACCAGCTTGCAACAATTTCTGAACCTGACTCTTTATTTCTTGTTCCTCAACAGGAGAAGAACGATAAGGCCTCAAACTAACTGGAAATCAGAATTGAGCACAATTCTCTGTGGTTCAACTCTGAGTGCACCAACATCATACTTGTCTTTGAAAAAACTGAATCAAAATTTTTAATTATATCTTTTACTTCTTTTCTTAACTCACATTTATTCTCTGTGACAGACTGAGGAGGGGTAACCTGATCTTCAGTGGTCTGAGAACAATGGAAGTTTATTTGTTTACATTCAAAATATGTAAAGAAACGTTTTGTTTGTTTTTATCATTTAAATGACTTTTATCCTTTTGACTTTTATTTAAGTGTTTTCCATTTTGACAAATTTTTTGTTTACTGTCGTATATAGTTATGTCATATTTTGACAATTCTGGCATTCCTAGGATTATATAAGGTAAAGTATGATCTAGAACATACATAGTCATATTTTTGCTTATGGTACCAATTTTTTTTAGTAAGGCTAATTCTACCCCGGGTTTGCTCCACATTTATACCTTGAGCATTTGTCATTTTTAAATGGTTTTTTGTCACTAAATCACGTGGGATTAAAGAGATAGTTGAACCCGTGTCTAAAACTCATGGCAACGGGTTTCTTTTGCAGTATCCGGATACTTTATGTAATTGTCAGTGTTTATTTTCCTCCTTTGGAGGGTCAAAGTTAGGTGGAGCAGGATTGGGAGATGGTAATTGTCCTGCAGAAAATTCAAATGGGCAAGTTTGTACCCAATGATAAGCATTGGCAATGCCTTGTTTTGTGCAAAGCCAATATGGTGATGGTGGCAATTTGTCTTGAAAATGGGTGTTAGCATTACTAAAAGGTCTGAAAGTTTGCCTAGGGGGAGGAGTTTGGTAATTGTTATTTTGCCTGAAATTTTGCCTGGGAGGAGAATTTCTGGCAAATTGGAGAATTGCCTGGGAGGTTGAAAGTTATTTGGCCTAAAATTTTGTCTGGGTGTAAAGTTATGGGGCCTAAAATTTCTTGGCTGCCATTGGTTACCATTAACAGAGTTTGTTTTTAAATTTTGGGTTGCGGAATGGCTAGGGTTAATTTGATTTACATCCGATTTTTAAATTTTGATCAATTTTGTGGCCGTTATGTGGGATTCTGTGGGATTGTTAGGGGAATTTATCGCCAGAAGTTGTCTTAGATTAACTGGCAAGCCATCCGGAAGTCCCTCAAGAATCATACTTTTAGATAAATTTAATTGTCTGCCTATTTTTAATTTTTCTTGGATGTATAGAGTTATATCATCACCTTCTTTGAATGATTTCAAAGTGAAATCACTCAAATTGACTAAGTTAGGGGAGATGTACCTTTCAGTTAAAAAGGAAACGAATTCCTCCCAAGTTTTAATTGTATCGTAGGAATTGACATATTCAGTTAAGGCACTGTTTTTTAAGTATGCTGTTATGTTGTTTAATTTCCATTTATCATCGAAGTTATACTCTTGACATTTATCATTGAAGTATTTAAGCCAAAAATTTACATTCATAGAGTTGTTCGGGTCAAAAGGAATGATATTGACAGAATTAGTAGCCTGCATTACAATACCAGATTCATCTGGCTTAGCATTTGTTTTGTCATTCATTTTAACTATTTTATCAGATCTTAAATTCATGCAGGAAAAATTTAACACAAGTTAGGGAAAACAATTTTAATTTTAAGGGAATTTTAAAATAAGTACATGTTAAACTATTTACTTTAATACTGCAATCAGTCCAGTAAAATGGTACATTTTGGTATGCAAAAGGTCGGGTAGTTTTGATTTTTGGATATGTTGTTAGTGTTGGGCGCGTGTCGTAAAATCCAAGTTTTCGACCTCGTCGCACCAAGGCGCGCCACTGCATGCCACTTTAACAAAACATCAAAATTTTGGATCTTTTCTAAATTTTTTCACAATACCTCCAGAACGGTTGGTTTTACAGAAAATATTATCCTTCACAAATTTAAAGTAGAGTAAATTTGTCACAGTTTGAGCCCAAAATCAGCTCTGTAACTTAAATAGTGACCGAGACACAAGCTTCCAAAAAATCACGATTTTCTCAAAAATTTATGAAAATTGTTATTTTTCGTCAATTTTTGTTGAATATGTCCTAAACTAATATAAGGTGTTTAGAGCAAACGTCATATGGACCAATTTTAAAGGCGAGCAAATTTGCTATAAATAAAGCACTATAGGATGTTTCTACGACTTATATTTCAAGATATGCAGTTGTTCAACGAAAGAACGGTTTAGAAATTTTTGACATCATAAAACAATTAAATAGTCTTAAAAAATATGTATTAAGTTTATATAACAAAAGTTAAAACTTGGACAGTAGTTGTTAGGCATAAACCATATAATATATGTTATTTAAAGTTTTTGCCTTTTTGACGAGCCAGGACGGAAATCTTCAAGCTCTGTCTGCTGCTCCTTGTCCTCTTCATCCAGCTGAAGATATAAACCTTCTATATCTTCGTATATAAAGTTATTTATTGACGATGGCGTGTCGTCTTCATCTTCAATGTCGTCCTCAAGTAAATTTATGTCTGACACGTTCTCGCAAGCTTCTCCCAGAGAACAAGTGCACAGAGAAGAACATATAAGATCTGCTTTCCGGCAACCACAAGCATTCTTGCACCCTTTCTTGAAGTTGCAAGATATAACTTTCAAGAGGGATTCAGGAGCTGCATCCCTTTCCATTTTGCGTTGGGAGATGCCGAATCAGGTAGGTACCCAGCCCCACTAAAGAGGATTTTTCTCATATCCTAACCATTTCTGTTTCTGAAGGTAAGATCTTAAGGCATGAAATCGTGCTGCATCCACTGTTGGGGGTAAACGTGCTAGAGTGGACCTTGCTTTATGTTGGGTTGTGGCGAGCGAACTATTTTTCTTGCGCGCATGAATTATCTGTGTGAATCAGCGCCTGCCGCTTTTTACTTAACGCATTCCTTCTTCGAGTCATAACGATGCTACTCACTTGCTGTGTGCTTCGCTGTGTGCATAGTTGTAATGCTCTCTTCTATATGTCCCTGTATGCGTCAATAAATGTTTTGTCCCTAAAGTTGGGTGATTCTTGTAGAAGGAACAACAAAATGGTAGCAGGAAGCGGTTGATTAAATAGTTGATTGAACATAGAATTTTGTGATAACGAACTGTTACAACAGAAGAATTAACATGGATAGAATAAATGTTCCTGAGCTTACTGGTACCAACTATTTTATTTGGTCATTGAAAATACAAGCAGCCTTGAGTTTAAAACGGCTGGACTCTGTGACGACGCAAATGAAACCAGAATGTCTAAGTGAAAAGGATGCATTAGAATGGGAGCAAAGGAATTCTGATGCAGTGGCTTATATTAAGTTGTCGCTTTCAGACGAACAGGCCTTACAGTTCGCTGCAGAAAATAATGCCAAAATTGTGTGGGAAAAAATAAAGTCTACATTTACTGGTCAGACAGAAGACCGTAAAATTGATGCGGGTAACGAGCTCAAAAATCTTCAAATAAACATCAACGAATTGGCGAATGATTATATAGTTAGAGCAAGAGGCAAGAGGTACCAAGTGCCACTCACTAGGATTAGATGTCTCACCTCGGGAGCTTGTCTATTATACTGTTCGTGGTTTGAAAGGTAAATTTGCTAAAGTACGAGACATTTTGAAAAATCAACGTGACAAGTCTATAGATGAAGTACTTGAAATCCTCCGTGAAGAAGAAACAAGCTTTAATTCGCCTTCAAGTACTCGCGCCGAAGGAAGAAGCGCTGATGTATTTTATTCTAGAAAGTCCAAAAATTCCGGTATGAGACTTTGTTACGTCTGCAGACGACCAAATCACGTCGCCAAGGATTGTTTTTACCGAAATCAAAAGGAAAGTACCACAACCAGTCAAAGGAGAAAGGTGCATCGTAATAATAATTCTAAAGAACGCAACACTGCAAATCCCGTGTTTACAGCTTCTCCAAATGAAGAAAGTTTATGTGAAAACATTTGGATATTGGACAGTGGAGCTTCATCTCACGTGGCCAAAGACCGTCTATGGTTTGAAAAAATAAAACCTGAAAGAAAAGACATTTATCTAGCAGGTAAAGATTCGAAAATTACATGTGAAGGGTTCGGAACCGTAAAAGCCAAAACTGTAAGTACAAAGTATGGTAATCCTTTAAATGTAACTATCGAAAATGTTAGTTATGTCCCCCAATTAAGATGCAATTTGTTGTCTGTAATATGTTTAATGGATAAAGGTTATAAAATTAAGTCAGATAATAATTGTGTATTGATATATGATAAAAGTAATAACTTGGTTACTAAAGCATTTAAAAATAATGGCAGATTGGAATTATATTTTGAGCCATTGTATAATTCTGAGTGTTATTTTTCTAATCCGTCTAATAGTAATTATGATATTTGGCATAGCAGATTATGTCATTTAAATGCTATGTATATGCTTAAAATGAAAGACTATATTGATATTGATGATGTAAATGATTTTAAATGTGAAACTTGTGACATAAGTAAAATAACCAGGAAAACTCATCCTAATATTGATATAAATCAAAGTTCTGAAATTCTCGAATTGCTTCATGCTGACCTGTGTGGTCCAATCCAGCCTGAGTCAGATGGTGGTGCAAAATATTTTATGGTGTTGGTGGATGATTTTTCTGGGATGTATTTTACTTATTTCTTGAAAAATAAAAATGAAGTGTTTGACATATTTTCTCAATTCAAAGCTAAGTATGAAAATTTAACTGATAAAAGAATTAAAAAATTGAGAACCGATAATGGTTTAGAATTTGTAAATGAGCAACTTGATACTTATCTTGCTAATTCGGGGATATTTCACGAAAAAACTATTCCATATAATAGTGAAAGTAACGGTAAAGCTGAAAGAGCGAACCGTATTCTTCTAGAAAGGGCTAGATCTTTATTGTATGAAAGTGAACTTCCATTAAAATTTTGGGCCGAAGCTATTAATTTCAGTACTCAGGTGTCTAATGTAACACCACGTAAAGGGAAAGAAAAAATTCCACTTGAAACTTGGATAGGTAAAAAACCGAAACTAAATTATCTTAAAAAATTTGGTTGTGTGGCTTATTTTCACGTTCCGAAAGTAATGAGAAATAAATTTGATGTTCCGGGAAGACGTGGTATAATGTTAGGATATGCTCGAGATAGGAGGGGTTATCGAAATTATGATATCAAAAAGCGAAAAATAATTCAGGAAAGATCAATTAAATTCAATGAATCTTTGAAAGGTAGTACTTATTTGGGAAAAACGAAAGTTGAAACATGGAATATTGATTCATTGTTTGAATCCACTCAAGATATAAACGAGTTCGATCACAAAACAAAAGTAAATCACTTGGAAATTTCTGCTGAGCCAGCAGCAAACGAAAATAATTACTCGATTCCATTAGAAACACCGGGTGATGTAACAAATACCGTAGGTGGTGAAATCGAAACTCCAGTTGATCAGATCCCTGTCAGACGTTCAGAAAGGCTTAAAGCCAAACAGATGTCAACTAATTTAGCTTGTAATGTGCCTAATTCTTATTTAGAAGCTAAAAATAGTGCCAATTGGCAGAATTGGGAATTTGATATGAAAAATGAATTGGATTCATTAGATAAACACAAAGTCTGGGAAATTGTAGACAGACCGGCAACAAATAAATTAGTAAAAAGTAAATGGGTGTATTCCTTGAAACAAAGTGATAATGGGGAAACAAAATATAAAGCAAGGCTTGTAGCAGCTGGATTCAATCAAATAAAAAATAAAGATTATTTAGAATCGTATTCACCAGTCGTAAATATAGAATCCTTCAGATTATTAATTGCACTTGCATCTAAATTGAATTTGATGGTTAGGTTCTTTGATGTAAAGACTGCATATTTATACAGTGATATAGAAGAAACTGTGTACGTGTTGCCTCCGCCTGGCTTCGAGAGACTGGTTGGAGATGGAAAAGTTTGTAAATTAAAAAGGAGTATTTATGGTTTACCACAATCAGGTAGAAATTGGTATATGAAAATAAAAAGTGAATTAGAAAAATTTGGATTAACGCAATTGGCTTCTGACAATTGTGTGTTCATTAAGTCTGATGGTCAAGATATGCTTTTATTATGTATGTATGTGGATGATTTGACTATTTTTTGTAATAATGATGAAATGTATCAAGATATTGTAAATAGCATTAAAAGTGTTTTTGAAGTGCATGAAAACAAAACCTCTAAGTTTTTAGGTATGGAAATTGTAAAACATAAAATTGGTATTTGTTTATCACAGTCTGAATATATTGAATCATTACTGGTTAAATATAATTTAAATGAATGTAAAAATGTTAAAACTCCAATTGTAAAAGGGGAAGATAAGAGTTTCCCGCCTACAAATGAACTGATTGATATTACTATGTATCAGGAATTAATTGGTGAGCTGTTATATTTAGCTAATAGAACGCGACCTGATATATCATTTGTGGCATGTTATTTGTCGCAATTTAACCATAAACCAGAAAAAAGACATTACATTTTGACTAAAAGAGTGTTAAGGTTTTTGATGGGTACAAAAGATAAAAAATTGTTTTATGATAACAATTTTGGCTACGTGAATGCTAGCTCTGATGCCAGTTGGGGAAATGCGGAAAATGGCAAATCATTTTCAGGTGGTGTAATTTTATTAGGTAATTCATTAATTTCTTGGAAATGTCATAAGCAAAAAAGTGTTAGTCTCTCAACATGCGAAGCAGAGTTATTTGCAATTTCTGAAATTTGTAAAGACATTATTTGGATTGTAGATTTATTATCCGAGCTAAAGTGCAAACAATTTATAAATTCTACTGTAATTTTAAATTCAGATAGTCAAGCAGCAATTCAGTGGATTAAAGGCACTCGCTCTTCGAATAAATCAAGACACATGAACTTGAGTTTTCATTTTGTAAAGGATTTATTGGAAGACAATGTAATTGAATTGAAAATATCTACACTGGAACTTGTTAGGATGTGATTTTCTACAAAACGTAAACGAAGAGAGTTAAACTATCTGTAAAAAAATATTCATTAAATTTTAACTTTATATGTATATTTATGTGTTCTGTATGTCTTGTAATATTTGTTTTGTTGAAAAAATGTATCACTCGCAGGAGGGGTGTGTTGGGTTGAGGCGAGCGAACTATTTTTCTTGCGCGCATGAATTATCTGTGTGAGTCAGCGCCTGCCGCTTTTTACTTAACGCATTCCTTCTTCTAGTCATAACGATGTTACTCACTTGCTGTGTGCTTCGCTGTGTGCATAGTTGTAATGCTCTCTTCTATATGTCCCTGTATGCGTCAATAAATGTTTTGTCCTAAAGTTGGGTGATTCTTGTAGAAGGAACAACACTGTAGTTGCTGATTGGGTAAATAGCGTGTATTGCGAGTGATTGAGATCACATGCAGAGGTTCTGAGATTACCTCCATATAAATGAATAAAAAAAGTTTCGCCTGTGCCTCAGCCATTTGGTCAATGGTAGCTTCAAAGTTGAAATGCGGAAAATACTTGTATTTTTTCTTCCAGGTGTCGGTTTTTTTCTAAAAGAGAGCAAAATTTTGTTTTCCCATGGCTGAATAGTGCACTTCTAATATCATACCCACGGAAATCGTGAATGAACAAAATCATTCTGCTGAATTTGTATTTAAATGACGTTGTGGAGTATAACACATCAGGCGTCCTCCCTTTTCACATTTTCGGAAGTACAAGTTATCTTTCATTGGAGCTAACACCGTTAGAAGGACTAAAAAGTCAATGTTTTCACCAACCACGAAAATATTGTCATACTGAGATTTAACAGAAACAGCAGTTTCAACAATTAGTACGTCTGCATCCTCTACTGCCTGTTTAACTGTTACATTTGCTTTTTGTAGAAACTTTTTCAAGCAGTCAATGAAACGCACCTTGTTTCTTTCATTTGCTAAAAATTGTTCTTGAGAAATTTCTGGACATGTGGCTTCATTGAAGATTATCTCATGTGATGAGTGTAAGTTTGCTCGCCGAATGCGTTCTGCACTTTTGGTGCGCTTTCCATTCACATCAGAGGGATATCCATCAAACACTACGGCTACGTTTGATCCATAATGTGTTTGTAAGTATGTCAGATAACGTTTAGCAATGTCTCCGAAATTCATGTTCCGCTGCCAAACAACTTTGTGAAGTAAGTGGCCTCCATCCACCACTACAAAATTATTTTTACCTTGGACAGCATCAATTTTGGTTGGTGTGAACGCTGAAAACAGGGATGATTTAGTTCCCTTTCACATTCCCTCTTCATTAAACAGTAACAAAGGGAAAGGTGACAGTTCAAATGTGAAAAACATTTTCAAGTCTTCATCTGACTGTTTGGCGACACGAATTCTGTGGAAGAGGGTTAGTGGGTCCACAGTAATTTTTTCTTTTCCAATTTTAGCACTGTTGTTAACAGAAGCAAGTGTAATGACTTTATCTTTACGCTTGAATTTAACGTTTCCGAAGTTGCCACCAGCAATTCTGCAGATTTCCTCTCAACCAAGTTAATGAGACAAGTGGCAGTTAACATCCGCCGTTCCTACTACACCACTGCTTATTGACATCAGCACATCATTTATGGGGAATGGTATGTGTTGAGTAAACCACCTTATATTAGTATAGGACATATTCAACAAAAATTGATGAAAAATAACAATTTTCATAAATTTTTGAGAAAATCGTGATTTTTTTGGAAGCCTGTGTCTCAGTCACTATTTAAGTTACAGAGCTGATTTTGGGCTCAAACTGTGACAAATTTACTCTACTTTAAATTTGTGAAGGATAATATTTTCTGTGAAACCAACCGTTCTGGAGATATGGTGAAAAAATTTAGAAAAGATCCAAAATTTTGATGTTTTGTTTAAGTGGCGTGCAGTGGCGCCCCTTGGTGCAACGAGGTCGAAAACTTGGATTTTACGACACGCACCCAACACTCACAACATATCCAAAAATCAAAACTACCCGACCTTTTGCACAGCAAACCCCTATTTTCTGACGGATTTACTGGACTAAATTAAATACACAGAATAATACTACTTTTCAGTATAATTTCATGAAAATGCAAATACTAAAATTCAGAAATAATTATGCATGAAACATAGGCAACACAATCAAAGAATAGAATGATACTAAATAAATTCAAATTAATATTTCAAAAGAATATATTTCATAATTTACCAAAAATATACTGATCAGTATTACCAAACCAATTTAAATATTTTTCAAACTATGTTACATAAATGAAAATCAATTTAAAATAAAATCAAACATTTTAAAAACATTGAAGATCATTATCAGCTGTTATTATTTCCCCCCCCTACACAGCAGCTGCATTGTTTGTGCACTTTATTTATGAAAGAAATATGTAACTTCACTATTTTCGTTGAAGCATTTGACAAAATTTAATCCATAGCGATACCGAAACGTTAGCACATTGTAGAATACCACTTGAATTCATTTTTGAAGATATGGTGAAGTAGATGAATTAAATACTTGAAGCTGATGGCATTGAAATAACTTGGAAGATGAATGAGTTGCACAACACTTGAAATCAGAACCTACATAAGCGACGAGTGATGATCCTGGTGTGGTAGAAATTTTGTAGGGAATATTACACGATGTGGGTATTTGAACTATGATCTGATGACATCCGTATGAAACACTCGAAAGCTACTAAAATTCATCTTCAGCCTGAAAAATGTACTCTCGTTGTTGTTGAGTAGGTGTGGCTGATGGAGGCTCCGAATTTCGAAATTCATGTACGGGGTTTCCATGCTCCAATATGGATCCAGTCGACTTTATGTGAAGTTCTTCAAATTTTGGGTGTTTGTAGAGGCATTGCAAGAATTTTTCATAGACGATTAACGGAATCTCTTCTTTATTGAAGTACCACAAAGATGCTTAAATGATTTTATCATGGATTATTTTTACAAGTCCCCGCCATGATCATACTGACGAGAAACACCGGTCGTGTGTCGCTTCGCCGTTCAAGTCAGAGCAACAAAGGGCAGTTAACAATGCGCAGAAAGGTTATATAGTGGAAGAAGGGGATTTTCCCGAAAGACCCGTGACTCGAAATGGAAGTGAAAGTACGCTTATTACGATGAAAGTGGAAGTAATTAAAAATGAGGTATCGTTTAAAATAATTACAGCAAGTTAAGAAATTAAAATATTACATATATATATATATATATATATATGATATTTTTATTTTTTAACTTTCTTAAATCATTTTTAGCGACATCTCATTTTAGTTACTTCTACTTCCATTGTAATAAGCGCACTACAACTTTCTTTTCGTGTCACGAGTCTTTTCCGGAGAAATTCCCTTCTCTGTGTACTTAAACTTCTATTGCCGAGATTTGATTTTGATTTTTATTTAGAATTAATAGATTGTTTGTTTACATCAACTCTATATCCAATCTATGTAAATCGTATACTCCACTACAATATCTCAATAATGTATTTTACACTTCTTCAAATTGCATAAGCATATCCAAATTAAAATTCTAGAAATCCTTTGATTGATTTAAGAGCATTTAGGAATTACTAAACAAATCATTAGATTAAATAATTTAAGAATCTCAATTAGAAATTTACACCTCCAAATATTAGTAGTTTCAGTAGTTTAGAATGTTACTACACCTGTTGCTTATCATAACTAAAAGTTCACTGCTATTTAATCTCACGATGAATATTCACACATATCAGTAATCTTAAAATCTCATAACCTCAACATGAATTAATATCAAACAAATTCACAAACCACCATTTAATATCTCCACTTAATGAAATTCTTAGCAACAGGCATAAGATGCATTTTCAACTTAACTTCTATCTCAAATATCCTTTAATAACATCCATAATTAAAAACAATAACTTAGAAAGTGATTAACTATATGCGTTGTGTAGTTTTAGAAGAATTTTATCCGCAATAACCCAAAAATCTCATTTTCTTGCACAGTGCTTAAGTATTTGATAGGAAAAACAAAGCCAAATTTTAAACCTAATTAATTTATTAAGTTACCTTTCTGCACATAAACATACACATATAATATCGACACACATACAAGAATTTTCAAAGCTTGACATCCATAACAATCTTTTAAAGCATGTAATCAGTATTAGGGTCGACCCTTTCTCAAACAGATTTTTAATTAAATTTTCATTTACGATTTCAAATTTTACCCTAGCTGCCTATTCAATTACTAAAATATCAAAATTTATCATTTCTTAGGATTATATGAGTGGCCATCTCTAATATAAATTCAAAAGATTAAAGCTTATATATATATATATATATTTCTTGCTTTCTCTTACTAGGTTCTCAGGTCTTTATTACAAATATTTACTCAGCCAATTATTCGTATTTTTACTTAAACTATATATATATATATATATAAGTATATATATGCATATATATATATATATATATATATATATATATATATATCATTTCATTATAACAAGTAAATTATTCATATGGAAATAAATGTTATCATTACTTTTAAACAACATACATTTGATTTATTTATAGCAAAGATGCACATTTACTGATGTTCAATGTCAAATCATTCCAAAAAAAACATTTCTGTAAATAACTGAGACATTCTATATTCGAAAACAGATGAAATAACTTTGGATTTGCTTACACATTCAAAATAATTATAAAATATTAAAATTTGCATGGAAGCATAATGATTTCAGTACTCTAAAAACCTATTAATTCATACTATATTATTATACATTTCTAAGATGATTATTTTATTTTAAATTTACATTTATTCTCATCATAATCCATACATTTCCTTTTAACAATTTTTTTATTTAAGATTTTACATTACAACTGTTTCAATTTAATGCTTGTTGTCTAAGATTTTTATATTTTTCACTTTTTTATAAATTTATGTTATTTGATATTTAAACTCATTCATTGCTGTCTTACAAATTAAATAATTCAGTATTTAAAACTAGGAATTTCGACATCCCTTTTAATGCCTATACTTTTTAATTCAAAAAAAAATTAAAACACTTATCTTTCATCCTTCTTGTCCGTGTTTTGCACATGTTGGTGGCTCGGCATCAGATTGGCGAATCAATTTATTTTCTTTTACTTCATGAAATCGGATCAAAAGTTTATGATGTCGCTCATAGTGTCACTCTGGGCGCTGGGCTTAGGCAATTTGTCGTCGGTGAGCGTTGAGCATTGTTTAAGGATGCTATTTTAACATCAAAAGTTCGTTTCACTCTGGAAGAGATCGGAACCATGGAGTAAAAGTTTATGAAAATGCTGAGAGTGTTGCTCTGGGCGTTAGGCTTAATTGTCTTGTTGTCGGTGAGCGCTCAGCATTTATTAGGATGTTTTCAATATCAAAATGAGGACATTTTAGAGTAGATGGCATGTTCCTTCGTCAGGATAATGTGCACGGGACAAAAGATTAATTAGGCAAATTCCCTTCACATCATGGTTGGTAAAATATGGTCCACGCAGCTTGTATCATAGCTGTTTACACTCCTCCACCGCGTGTTAGGCCCAATGCTCGAGCACAAGCCGATGATTTTCTATCGGATTCTAAGCAACGCTTCTTGCGTTCTCTCCAAAAATTTTCGGGTCTCCTATTTTCCGCCAAAATCGGGAGAGGGTCCCTGCGTCCAATCACTCAGGTCAGGTCGGGTCAGATTCGATCAGATCAGATCAGGGCAGGAACATCGCTGGAACATAAGCCGAAGATTCTCTATCGAATTCGCTTTCCTTTTATTTTCACCAAATCATATCTCCCCATTTTCAAAATTTTCAAATCTCCTCCTTTTAGTCAAAATCGAGTGAGAGTCTCTGCGTCTGCGCGTGTGTCTGCGCCTGCGTGTGTCTAAAAAACCCCCCAAACACTCCTTTTTAATTTTCTCTTGGCGATGGCATTTACGCCAAGGTAGCCAACTTATTAAGTCATCATTGGTTAAAAGTTTTCAAAGTCATGCAACCCCTTAGATTAATTCACGCCCCCGAGCAGCAGTACCCCACGTGGGATACGAGAATCCGACTTTCTCTAACGACAAAGGGATTAAGGATGTGTTGACAGAAATTGAGCAGAAAACCCCGTGCGAAACACACCCAGGTCAAAGGTGAAGAAATAAACTGCGCTCCCTCGCGTCATAATTTTTAGAAAGGGATCTCTGGACCGCAATTTTGGGTGGAAAAACCCATAATTCTGTCAGGGCTATGCCAAAAAGATCCCAATACTGAATTTTTTTCTCAGCGGCGGTTTTTTGCCTCAAAAGTAAAAGGAATGTTTCTCAGGGTTATTTCGATGCCTAGAATTAAACTGATCCACAACAAGGTCAAAGGTTTCTTACTTACGTTTTACAGCTGCAGAAGTGTGTGTGAATCAGAATTTTACCGACAATTTCTAAAAAGGACACCCACGGCTGTTTTTAAAAGTGGAGAGGGAACATTTTTGCTTAGGTCTTTTGTTTACAAGAAAGTAACGAATTGAGAATTCTCAGGCTTCTCTTTGCGGGAGGTGAATGCCCAAGGCAGGAAGGTCTATTTTTCCTGTAAAGGTTCAATGAACTCTTGCTCAAACTGAGATTTTTACTTACACGAAATTAAATATTCCTTAATAATAATTTCTTAATTCTTCATTTATTTACTTGATTACCAAAAGAATAAGATAAACGATTTTTGAAGGATGAAAATAAAATGTGAGAAGAATAATTGAAAAAATATAAAAAGAATAATCAATTAACTTACATAACACCATGGCTGTGTAGTTAATTATTTTACGACACACATCTTCTAGAATTCCAACAGTCCATTTGAATTTTATAAATAAAAATATTTCAATTAGGCTTTACATAATTTAATTAAATGCCATCCTTTTTTTAGAATTTACAATTAAATATTTCAGTTGAATTTTTTTTTTTGTGATTTAACTAAACTTTACAATAATACAGTCTAATTTTAACTCCTCTTTTTTTCATAAATAAATATTCTAATTGACTTTTAGTGATTTAACTAAACTTTGCAATAATACAATTTAATTTCCACACCTTTTTAGAATTCAACAAATAATTATTTTGATTGACTTTTAGTGATTTAACTAAACTTTACAACACTTCCTGCTCATTCCTATCCGCCCTTTTTTTACTCCAACATGTAAACAAATAACAACGTCGCGCTACTTCGCGCGTTAACTCTGGATTACTGGTAATGGAGCTACGTAAAGACTGAATCCTTTACCCATGAAGAAATGATCCTAATATCCTCAATGACTGGATAAAAGAAGATTAAGCCAATTATTGTCTCTTCCCTCAAAATGGACTACACCTTACTTCATTAAAGCATGATATTATAAAGAGCTGACAGAATGTGAAGTCGTAAGGAGAACCCCATACATAGGTTTCGGAGCCGCCATCAGCCGCACCTGCTTCAGCTCAACAACAGCGAAGTCATCGTTCACACACGAATGGCGACATTGCGCACAAAGGAATACCCACGTCGTGTTATATTTTCAACAAAATATTAATAATATTAATTGCAGTATTAAAGTAAATAGTTTAAAATGTACTTATTTTAAAATTCCTTTAAATTCTGGTACTATAATGTAGGCTACTAATTCTATCAATATCATTCCTTTTGATCCCAACAGTTATATGAATGTAAATGCTTGGCTTAAATACTTTAATGATAAATGTCAAAAGTATAATTTAGATGATAAATGGAAATTAAACAACATAACAACATACTTAAAAAATAGTTACATAACTGAATATGTTAATTCATATTATGCAATTCACACTTGGGAAAAATTCACTTCCTTCTTAACGGAAAGATATATCTCCCCTAACCTAGTCAATTTAAGTGATTTCACTTTGAAATCATTCAAAGAAGGTGAAGACATAACTCGATACATTCAGGAAAAACTAAAAATAGGCAGGCAGTTAAATTTATCCACAGATATGATTATTTAGGGACTTTCAGATGGCTTGCAAGTTAATCTAAGACAACTTCTTGCTATAAATTCCCCTAACAATCCTACAGAATGTCTCATAACAGCCACAAAATTGATCAAAATTCAGAAATCAAATGTAAATCAAATTAACCCTAGCCATTCTGCAACCCAAAATTTAAAAACAAACTCTGTTAACGGTAACCAATGGCAGCCAAGAAATTTTAGGCCCCATAACTTGACACCCAGACAAAAGTTTAGGCCAAATAACTTTCAACCAAATTCTCCTCCCAGGCAAAATTTCAGATAAAATAACTATTACCAAACTCCTCCCCTCAGGCAAACTTTTAATAATGCTAACGCCCATTTTCAAGACAGATTGCCACCTTCACCACGCTGGATTTGCACATAACAAGGCATTGCCAATGCTTATCATTGGGTACAAACATGTCCATTTGGATTTTCCGCAAGACAATTACCATCTCCCAATCCTGCTCCACCTAACTTTGACCCTCCAAAGGAGGAAAATCAACAATGACAACTACCAACAGTATCCGGATACTACAAAAGAAACCCGTTGCCATGTGTTTTAGACACTGGTACGACTATCTCTTTAATCCTACGTGATTTTGTGACAAGAAACCATTTAAAAATGACAGATGCTCAAGGTATAATTGTACAGCAAACCCGAGGTACAATTAGCCTTACTAAAACATGTACATTTTCATTAAAAATTGGTACCATAAACAAAACTGTGACAATGTATGTTCAGGATCATATTTTACCTTATATAATCCTAGGAATGCCAGAATTGACAAAATATGACGTAACTATAGACTGCAGTCAACAAAAAATATCTCAAAATGGAAAAAACTTAAATGAAAGTCAAAATGATAAAAATAATTCAAATGATAAAAATAAACAAAAAATTTCTTTACATATTTCTGAATGTAAACAAATGAACTCCCATTGTTCTCTAGGTTACTGAAGATCAGTTTAATCTTCCTCAGTCTGTCACAGAGAATAAATGTGAGTTAAGAAACGAAGTAAATGATATAATCAAAAATTTTGATTCAGTTTTCTCAAAGGACAAGTATGATGTTTGTGCACTCAGAGTTGAACCACAGAGAATTGTGCTCAATTCTGACTTACAAGTTAGTCTGAGACCTTATCGTACTTCTCCTGTTGAGGAACAAAAAAAAAGAGTCAGGTTGAGAAATTCTTGGAAGCTGGTTTAACTAAAGAAAGTAATAGTCGCTATTCATCTCCTGTAACTTTAGCTTTTAAACGCGACGAGGATAAAAAGATTCGATTATGCATAGATTTCAGAAAATTAAATGCTCTATGCAAATCAGACTCTGAACCCTTACCCCTCATGGATAGTCTACTAAATAAATTATCAAAAGCAAAATTTTTTTCCTCTTTGGATTTCGCTTCTGGATATTGGCGTGTGCCCATTCACCCCAAGGATACTGAAAAACTAGCTTTCTGCACAAACTTTGGCTTGTGAAAAAAGTGGTGCAGCTTGCCATTTGGCATTAAAGTAGTTCCAGCAATTTTTAATACATTAATTCGAAGAATATTAACTAAATATAAAATTGAATTTGCTTGCAATTATTTCGATGATATCATTGTGTACTCTTCATCTGAACTAGAACATTGGAAACATCTTAAAACAATCTTTGAAATATGTGAAAAAGAAAACATTAAATTGAAACTGTCCAAATGTGTTTTTGCCCAAACTAAAATTAGCTTTTTGGGTTATGAAATTGAACAAGGTAAAGTTTTCCCTAATAATCCTAATATCGAAACTATCAAAAAGTTGCAACCAAGCACTAATGTTAAAGAACTTCAAAGGTTCTTAGGTTCTGTATATGTTTACAATAAATTTATTCCACAATATGCTAAACTTAGATATCCTTTAAATCAACTTTTGAAAAAAGACGCAAAATTTAACTGGACAAATGAATATCAGGATGCATTTGACAAACTTAAAGAAACCCTAACAACTAAACCAGTTTTAAATTTATTTAACCCTGACGCAACTTGTCATGTTTCAGTCGATGCATCACAAAAAAGGGTTGGAGCTGTTTTGAAACAACCTGATGCCTCTGATGTTTTACATCCAATAGCTTATCATTCTAGAACTTTAAGAGACTATGAAAAAAATTATGCTATAACTGAGTTAGAATGTCTTGCAATAGTTGATGCTTTGGATAAATTTTACTATTACCTCCACGGCCAAAAATTTGTCATTCATGCTGATCATGCGGCTCTTGTTTGGCTTAAAAATGTTAAAAACTTAAGGGGTAGGTTATTCCGCTGGTCATTAAAGTTAAGTAAGTTTGACTATGAAATTAAATATCAAAAAGGTTTCACTAACATTGAAGCAGATATGTTATCTAAGCATCCAGTTTCTCACCATCGTCAACATTCAGTACATTTATTAGATATAAATGAAATAAAAACTCCACAAAAAAATAATAACCTCTGTGGACCTAAGTATCATGAAGTTTAAGATGTAATAGTAATTAAAAAGAAAAATTTGTACAAAACAGTTGTCCCATTTTCATTGTCTTAAATTGTTAAATCAAGCTCATGAACAATTTGGTCATCCTGGTGTCCAAAAAATATTGAATTTAATTACCCCTCAGTATTATTGGCCTAATATTACCTTTGATATAACTGAATTTGTTAAACATTTCTGTGTTTGTCAACTTAACAAAAAACGAAAACAGAAAAGATCTGGCCTGCTCCAACAAGTACCTCTTACTAGTACACCTTACGAATGTATTTCTGTAGACACTGTTGAGGTTTCAATTATTACAATTTAACAGAAAACTTTCTTCATATTGTGATTGACCATGCATCAGGGCGTGTTTGGGCTTTTACTTCAAAAAATGAAAATTCTGAAACTTACATTAATATTCTAAAACAAATTTTCCAAATTCAAATCCCTGTAAAATTATTAATTGATAGAAATGGTGTATTTACTTCTTCTAGATTTAAAAAATTCTTAAGAAATTATAATGTAAAGCTCCTTTTAACAACGGCTCCTTTTAACAAAGTTGAACGCGTTAATCAATCATTAGTAACTAGGCTTAAATGTAAAGTTAATTCCTCTTCCACTAAAGTTCCTTGGACCAAATTATTAGAAAGTGTTACTAATGAATATAACTTCTCCTCATTGAATAACCAAATATCAACCTGCATACTTGTTGCTTGGTGCATTACCTTATGCTTCCCTTATTGGTCAAAATAGTTGTTATGAACCTGTTAACGAAGCTCTAATCTGGCTTTACAAAGACTATCATAACAAAAACAAAACAAGATATGATGCACGTTTTGTTGATAAGAAATTTAACCCAGGTGATATTGTTGTTTATGAAGAATTCCGTTATCCCAATACTGGAAAATTAAGTCCTTTTTCTGGCCCATATGAAATTATTAAACAATGTTCTGAAGTAAATTATGAAATTAATAAACCAAATTCTTTAACAAAACAGCCTACACAAATTGTGCATATTTCTAAATTAAGATGTTTTCATTCACCATACAACCTTGCACTAAGTCATGAATAGTAAATTAACTTTATGTGACTATATATTAAAAAAAGCTTGTTTTTCTTTATAATTCTGTCCCTTTTGGTACGAGTCAGTCCGTTCAAAAATAATTTCCCCATGGAGGGCTGCATCTTATATATTTTTCTTTGGTGTTGTTGCCCAAAGAACAAAATAATGATGATAAATGAAACAAGTCTTACTGTTTAAAACAGCGTTTAACAAAATTGTGTTTTGTTTTGTGCATTTTTTCTCTTTTTCTCTGGGAGAATGCATGAAACAGATCACAAAGACATAGTCCCTTTTTGACCCAGACTTGGTGATACTCCTAGTTGCTTAGGCAAAATCATCAAGATTAAAAATACTGATGTTAAACTCAACAAAATGTCACTGACATCAAATATTAGTATATTCATATTTTTCTATTTGAAACATATTTGTATCTTTGTTTATAAAAATGTTCTTTCATACCATTTTAGATGCACGTACACTTGGATATTTACATTTAATTTATTTTTCATATAAACAAATCAGTAGTTCAATTTGCTATTGAAAGAACTTGTATTTGAAGAACTTTTCACCATGTGAATGGAACTTTTTTACAGTCAACTAGCTAGTGTTTATTGGAATTCTCCAGGTAACATGATATATAATAGAAAATTTTTGTGTACATATTGTTGAAATAATTTTTATATTTAAATGAGTATTTTCTATGTTTTGATAAATATCCTTGCATTTATATTTTTGCTTGTACTCACTGAAGTGCATTTGAAAAATGTGGATATCTTATTGTACATTTACTGTCAATATTATTAAATTCAAACTCATAGCAGCAATTAAAGCAATTTATCAACATTTTAATAGTACTTTGTAATTTATCCAGCTTCGCAGGTTCTGCGACAGAAAGGACCCTGCTGTCGTACGACTCTTGCGGTAATTGTGATAAATTGTGATAATTGTGTACGACTCTTACGAAATTGTGATATTTAATTTTTTTTAACTTTCTTAAATCATTTTTAACGACACCTCATTTTAATTGCTTCTACTTCCATCGTAATAAGCGCACTACAACTTTCTTTTCGAGTCACGACTCTTTTCCGGGGAAATTCCCTTCTCTGGGTACTTAAACTTTCTGCGCATTCCTATCTGCACTTTTTTGACTCCAACATGTAAACGAATAACGACGTCTCGCCGCTTCGCGCGTTAACACTGGATTACTGGTAATGGAGCTTAGGGTGGCCCTTATTTTTTGAAGTTCTAATTTCAAATCGCACACCCTCCATTTTTGTTCCTTTTGTTCTTAAAAACAATTAGAGGCATCATTTGTGCAAATCAAATGTCAGGAACACGTGCCGCATCGCGGTAGAAGTAGGAAGCATGTGGGTGCAAGCAACGACTTGTTCGTTCATGTCTCGCTCCTTCCTACGCCGGCGTCTCGTTCTCAGTCTACTCTAGTCGCTGTTCGGATCGACTATTAGTGCAATTATGGCTTCGAATTTGAGAAGTGGTGATCGAAATATTTATTTAATTGGTAGTGAACGTCACCAAATTACCGGATGCAAACTTCCATATAATCAGCAAGTACTATCGGTGCTATCTTATAATTTACATGAAGTTAAGTTATCCATAAGGGAAAGTGCCAACTTGGTAGTGCGCGAATGCCTCAATTTTCTGAGAGAGAGCAAGGATTTCTACAATAGCGACACCTCATTGTGCAGAAAAGATCATGAAGATGTACAATCATTGGCGCAATCTTTAAAAAAGTGCCTGCCGTAGGTCAGAAACGCAAGAAGAAAATGAACATTAACTTTATATCAGATTTAAATAACTTATTTGATATTGCTCACGCTAATGCCTTGGAAATCATAAAAATTGAAGAAGACAGAAAATTGTTATTGAGTCAAAGAGAAGCAGGACGGAGAGGATGTCTAATGGGAGTCGATATGAAGCTAGCAAAGCGTGAAGAAAGGGTATTATTGAGAGTCATAGAACAAGAAAACAGACTGGCTAAGGCTCATTATAGTTCGGAGATCGATGGCAAGTTCATGGATTCATCAGAAGAATCGTCAGGTACGGAAGATATTTCTGATCAACCTGGGCCTTCCTCAAACATTACCCAGTCGTGAAAACACCGATACATAGAATGAATTAAGAATGAGAATTGTGCAGGAGGAAATGTGCCTTAACTTCAAAAATAATGGCTGCCTCCGATCGTTCCACATTAGTCAGAAGGGCCGTTTTATTCTCTATAGATGAATTGGCAATCAATCGAAATACGATCCAAAGATATCGGGAAGATTTTCGTAAGACGAAAGCTACTAGGATTAAAGAATGATTTAAAGAAAATGAACCTAGTTTCGTATGCGTTCATTGGGATGGTAAATTGCTACCTGCTTTAAATGTGAGAGATTTAAAAAGTGAAAAACTGCCTGTTATTGTTACATATAAAGATGAAGAAAAATTGCTGGGAGTGCCAAAATTAGAAAATTCTTCAGGGAAGGGGCAAGCTATGGCTGTCTGGAATGTTTTTAAATATTGGGTTAGGTTAGGTTAGGTTATATTAACGTCCCGTTTTGAAGCAACACGAGGGCTATTTAGGGACGGACCTCGTAATTTTGAACCGCTTTAAATATTGGGGATTGGAAGATAAAGCTCGAATTCTCTGTTCTGATACAACTAGTTCGAACACGGGTCGTATCAACGGTGCGATTACATTTCTAGAGCTGTATGCAGATCGAGAGATGACATATTTTCCATGTAGGCATCAAATATATGAATTAGTGATACGAAGTGTTTTCGAATATGAGTTAAATGAAGTGACTTCTAGTCCAGATGTTGCTTTCCTTTAAAAAAATCAGAGAAAAATGGAATAATTTTAAAAAGAAAATTATATGGATAGATATAAATACTTGAACGCAATATGTAGTGAGAGCAAAATACTGAGTAATGTGAATTATCTTTCTAATGCCCTAAAAAATAAAAAATGAGAAACGATTATCGGGAGCTCTTTGAATTATGCTTAGTCTTTATTGGAAGGAACTCAGACTCGACTATCAAAATCAGACCACGAGAGGGGCTTTACATCATGCTCGACGGATGGCAAAGGCCATTTACTCCTTTAAAATATTTTTATTCAGACAGCAATTGTCTTTAAAAATGTCAGTTGTGAATGGTCTGAAGAACATTTGTTTGTTTCTTGTGACAGTGTATGTTAAATCATGGTTAGAGAGTTCATACGCAATCGGTGCTCCACTTAATGATTTAATGTTTTTTAAAAAGTTAAAGAAATATGAAAACATAAATCAGGGCATTTCATCAATTGCTTTGAAGAAGTTTTGTATTCATCTGTGGTACTTAAATGAAGAGTCAAGCATTTTAGTGATTTTTGATAAAAATGTTAATATTGCATCCAAAAAGCGTATCATAGAGAATTTGAAACGGGAAAATCTTCATACTGAAAGAAAATGTATTGTTCAGCCTAATGAAGTTCCCCTTTTTCTAGGTAAGATTTAATTTTAACACTATATATTTTATTTACTAAGAATAATTTTTATTAGGCATTATTCTTTGATTTTATAATGATAGTGAATTTTTTTCATTTATCAAATTTTTAACAAGATTTTCTAATTTATATTTACACATTAAGTTGTTCATAATTTAGATATGATATCCTACAATTAGTTATTGGTTTTATTTCTTTTCAGAAAAAAGCAATAGAAGACTTCATTTCTCAGAAAAGTTTAAATTTGTTAAAGAAATTGAATATCGGCATAAGCCTTCCGAACATCAGTCCAGATCTTTGTTATAGGGACGATTCTTATTTAAAGTCACAAGAAATATTCCAAAATATCAGAGTTGTTAAGATATAGCCAAAAGAGGGGTGAAATTGAAGCAAAGATTTTAATGGATTATTAATTGTAGATGAAGAGCAAAAGCAATTTCTTGTTCAGTGTGTCGAAGACCACAGGAAGCAGTATCCGGATTGCAAGAAGGCTACTCTGAAACGAAAACTTGACTAAATATATTATTAAAAAGTGTTAAAGTATTAAAATTGTATTGTTAACTGTATTAAAAGTGTTTTATTAAAATTCTGAACAAAATCAAGACATTTTTAATATGAATAATAAATGTACATTTCAAAAAATATGTAATTTTTCGTTTTTACTCCTATATTTTTATATAATCATACAATCAAGCTCTATGCGGCACGGGTTAATCTTTATATATTGAAGAAATATTTGGAATACTTTCATATTATGTTAAAAGGAAAAAAATTAGGGGGTGTGCGCTTAAAAAATTTTAAGTAAATTTTTCGCCATTATAATAAGGGCCACCCTAATGGAGCTACATAAAAACTGAATCCTTTACCCATGAAGAAATTATCCTAATATCCTCAATGACTGAATAAAAGAAGATTAAGCCAAATATTGTCTCTTCCATGACCAAACTGGACTACACCTCACCTTCGTCAAAGCATGATATAATATATATAAATAATATCTGTTTGGATGATGATACATTTTTTCCTTATTTAAAGTGTATTTCTTAAAAAGTTAATTAGACTGTTCTGAAGATAAATAATCTACAAACAATTCTACTACAGGGTGTTCCAAAATGGGCTGACGGTTTACAAAATGATAATGCAAGTAAACGGTGACATATATTTAAGTCATTCTTGCGTAATATAAATGTGCCAAGTCAGGAATTTTTTTTAGTTCACTTTGTTCTGTATTACAAAATTTCGCCAACAGATGGAGACGACCATCCAGTCTGTCAATCAAAGGAAAACTCATAGAAATTACATGACAATGTTCTCGAAATGTCCGTCTCAGCCAAGTAAAGAATTAGGGGTGACATTCTCAAAAGTCTTTATTGGAATAGTTCACATACATCACAGACGGACAGCACCAGGTCGGCAATTGTGGTAGGTTTTTTTCGGTACACTGCATTCTTCAAGTGGCCCTACAAGAAGAAATCGCACAGATTGAGATCTGGCGTAGTCACTGCATGCCTCATATACAGCAACATGATGCTTCAGCGCTATCTGTTGGAGAAATTTTGTACTACAAAAGAGTGAACTAAAAAATTCCTGACTTCGCAGGTTTATATTCCGCAAGAATGACTTTAATATCTGTCACCATTTTGAAAACCTTCAGTCCATTTTGGAACACCCTGTACTTTTTTTCACTAAAATTCCTTCTCCGTCACTGTACATTAAAAGAAGGTGATCAAGGTCGGAGACTCTCCCCTACATACATGTCAGGGGATACAACTTAAATTCTACTATTGACATAAAAAATCTTTCCATATTGCTACAATCAATGTAGAGACAGCACCAGATTAATCAGGGCGAATTATCCCTTTTATAAAAATAATTTTCATGACAGCAAGTATCAGTCAGAAAGTTATTGATGCAATCGAAAATTTGTACAAAAGTCCTCTACTAAGCTAAAGAGGAGCATATTAGTGAAAAAACACCCAACCCAAACAGTACCAGATTAATTAGTGCGAATCCCTTTTATAAAAAATAATTTAAATGACGGCTATATGAATCAGAAGTGATTGATGCAATCGAAAGTTTGTACAAAAATCCTCTACTAAGTTTAAGAGGAGCATATTAGTAAATAGAATCCAACTTGGAAATTATGATGGACATGGTATGCGAATTTTAGATACACTGATGTGAACAGCAGTGAAGAAAATTTTACCTATATTATATAAAACGCTTATGCGTAGCGCAAAAAAAGACCTTTATTTCTTTCTCCCCGTTGGCAACGATCAGTTTGTTTACCAATTTCAACTCTGACGCCGAGCATTCCGCTAACTGGTATCACGATGAAAATTCGTTACTTTTTTCGAATTTATTGATTTAAATTGAGTTTTTTTGCGAACTGCTGAATATAATTTGCATAGAAAAGAGCAGCGTGCAAGGGAACCCCTGGATGAAAGATTTTGGAGAAGATCGGCCAGAAATACCGCCGACAGGCTTAGGCGAGCACGCAGCGAGCAACAAATGGCTAATAGGGTGAATTCCGATGTCGAAACGAACGTTTAAGAGCACGATTGCGGTATGATTTCGGAAATATGCAATTTTTGACAAGTTCTTTATTGGCGAAATGAATGAACTAACAAGTATACCAAATGCTGTCGTGTCGCCAAACTCTGAAATTTAAAATTGTTTCTCTAGGGAAGTTTTGTGAATTTTCGAGATAGTACCCTTTTATGATACTAATGGTGATGATACTATTTGCTATGTGTTAATATAAAAATTACAAATAAGGACCAGAGAAATTCTCTTTAGAAAAGTTCTCTTGCACACTGCTCTCGGAGAATGATTAAAGTTGCATACTGTTTGCAACGTGTATACATATAGGTTAGATTTTTTTTGGCACAGTGTTCGTACAGACTATTTTATCCAGATTATTTTTACTGTAAGTGAATTATTTCATTCTGCTTATGGTGAATGATAAAACTGCACACTTTTGCAACATGAAATTAATATAACCCCAACAGTGATTCCTCCAAGGTTTTCCAGGTTGTTGTATATTTTATGTTGCATATTGTTGGTACATTATTAAGTCAGAATAATAATTCTTTCTGTGATACTAATAATCATACCTAGACTAAAGTACTTTAGTATTGGATGCTCGAATGGAACTGCGTAAGCAGTTTCGGGGGTTGGCGAGTGAAAGCGAGCAGGGGACGGAGCCCCTAGTTATATTTTATTATAGACTTTCCTCATGTGTTGCATGGCTATCGAGACGGCTACTTAGTATAAACTGTTGATCTAAATTTAGGGTGATTTGAATGTATATATTTCTGTACATCGTGTCGTGTTTACACTAAAAATTAATGATTTAAATGAAGATCATGAGCTTGTTAAAATTTAAAAATCAAAATTTGCTGGAATTGAAAAAATTGAAAATATTTTCATTAGCATAGCGCCTGTTTGAAAAGTAAATCGAATCCAACTTGGAAATTATGATGGAAATGATGTGCAAATTTTAGATATGCTGATGTGAACAGCAGTGAAGAAAATTCAATTATATTTTATTACTTCTATTTTAAATTTTCATAATTTTGGCAGACTATAATGCAGTGTTTTCATGCGTAAATAAGCGCAAAATAATTCGATTCTTTTAGAATTTTTATTAGATTGGGCACACATATTTGAAATATAAATAAATTATGCTATTTAATGTCCCTAATAATTTAGATGATATCTTCTTTCTCGAACAGCTTTCAAGACCCTTTTTAACAATA
>BGPR01020113.1:0-28272 GCA_013235015.1 Araneus ventricosus
TAAAGTTATGATAAGAAAATATTGGTTTCTTTGGACATTAACTCCAACGCAGAATTGGGGCCGCAGTGGCCTAGTGGTAAGGTCTCAGCCTCGGGACCGGAGGGTTCGAACTTACACTGGTTACACTGAAGTTCCACGGTGTATGTGAATCTGATGCACGCTAAATCGTACGGAGTGGTTCAAACGTCCTCCTGCTGGTGTAGTGCGGAAGTTTGGAGGAAGGGAGTGCCATCTCAGGTGCTGTCCTCGTCATCTGACCGCGGTTGAAAATTATGAGATCAGTCCTAAAATAACTCTTGTGTTGCTTCAAAACGGGAGGTTAATATAACTGAACTAGAAGAAATTCATTATCTGAGAAGAACTTGGAATCTATTAGAAAGGAATTGGTAGATTCCCAGCTAAAGAAAATTTGAAGGTATTTGTTATATGTTTTCTGCAGAATATCTGAAGAAAACTATGTTCCGAATACCTTCAGATTTTTCACAGTCAAAGTTTAATTATTAATTTCTGATTAAACTTACTTGTACGATGCCGATTCAGATTGTGACAAAACTTCAACCCCCAGGATTCGAACCCGCGTTCCTATAGCTTGGAGGCAGGAACGCTAACCACAACGCCGCGCAGGAACACACGAGATGGTGATAAATTAATATATTTGAGTTTTAGCGTCACCATAGCTCTTGTGGCTCCATCTAGTAGTGTAAAAATCAACCAAGGTCAGAATACGTGTTTCAAAGTCGTAGAGATGAGTAACAGATGAGATTACTAATATTTATGCTCAATAATTTAGATTCTCTGTTTCAATGAATTCGTTTTCACCTTCTATCTTTCTGGTAAGCCTTCTCTCCATCCAAAGGGCGCAAGCTCCACTTTTCCCTTCATTTTGGAGGAAAATAGATAGTCAGAAAGACAGTTGGAAAACTAATTGGAAATTAATTAAATTGCTGGTGAAAAGTTTAAAATGGTAAAATCTCAAATATTTATTTTAAAGATTAATTTAGAATTCATTTTTTCAGTGGCATATTTAAAAAATTTAGTGCCTAAGATAATTTTTGATTGGGAAATTTTTTGAAACTCCTGTCTGCTGTAGAATTAAACAATAATGATAATTACATTCTAATTTTGTTTTGTATCTTTGGAAAATAAAGCTGCAATATTAGAAAATATGGTGCAAAATACGTATTTCGAGAAATGCAGATATTATGAAATTACAGTTAAATCTTTAAAAAATCAACAGATATTGGTCAAGTTTAATCATTTTGTGAAAATCTGCTAAATAACTGCAAATTGAATTGAAGACAAAATGAAAAGTCTTAAAAAAATCTACAGGATATTTAAAGAAAAAAATAAAAAGAAATTTATTTGCATATTTTCTGCAAATTAAATTGAAGAAAAAATGCAGATTTTTTCTGTCTTCAAAAAATCTGCAGAATGTTTAGAGAAAAATATAATAAGAAAATTTTTTGCAGATTTTGTGCAGATTAAATTGAAGAAGAAATGCAGATTTTTTCTGTCCTCTAAAAATTTGCAGATTATTCTGAGAAAAAAATAATAAGAAAATTTTCTGCAGATTAAATTAAAGAAAAAAAAAACAGTTTTTTTCTGTCTTCAAAAAATCTGCAGTAATCTTTAAGAAAACTTCAAAAAATTTTTTTTCTGCAGATTTTTTTTGCTGGGTTGTTTAAATGCAGAGTAATTATTAAAAGATTTGCACAGTCAACGTGAACTGACCTTGCCACTTAATGAATTGGACAGCATATAATTAACTACATAATAAGCATAAAATTTTCTTATTACATTTTTCTCTGCAGAGAAATATTCTGCAGATTTTTTGAATACAGAAAAAATCTGCATTTTTTCTTCAATTTAATACATGCTCTTCTGTACTTTTGAGTTGTTAATATTTGACAATAAGAAGTATTCTTTAAAAAAATTGGTAAATAGTTTGCACTTATTTTCAGTTTGGTTAAAAAATTCTCAAAATTGCAGGACAGTCCCCAAATTACAGTATGCTACACAACCTTTAAAATTATTTAATTTTCTATTATAAAATTGTATTTTTACTTGGTATTTCTTACTTCTAATCACATGTATAATACATGTATACTGCAATTACTAATATGTATTACAGATTTGGAATAGATTTTAATAACTTACAAATTTTAATTTATTATATTTGTAATAAATAAAATTAAAAAAATGTTTGTAAGATGGTATGCTAGAAGTGATAGGGCCCCCTTTATTCATGGCAACCACTATTTTTAGACCCAGTCTGCCACTGCCTTTGGCCTCTGACGCCAGATTTATCGTGCAAGAGGCCCATATACACGGCAGTACTTCGGAGAAATCTTGCTTCGAACCTCAAGCCCTCCAAATCGGAAACCAGGATCTTATCAGGATATAGAAGGGAGCTTTTGTTTGGATAATTAATAATTGCCTTATGTGGTTTTCCTTTGGTCACACGGGAAACATCCATGCAGTAATTGATTTCAGTGCTATGCTTACCTTCAGTTCCGTTTCCGGCAACGGAGGCAATAAGACATAGTCTACGACACATCCCACTGAAATGAGGACATAAGAAATCATTTCATAAGATTTAGATAGCCACATACAGAGCATGCATGCAGCTATCGATCGTGCGTCAATGGCTGCGAACATGCGCCACATTGTCTGGCGTGAAACGAAATACTACATGGATGTTGCCAGTGTGACCATTATTACCTACGCAAGCAAAACTAAGTTTCCTTTTGTAGTGAGTTCAAATTTTTCTTTCCTATCGATGTGTACAAGAATGTTACTGTCTGTCCTCCACGAGAACTTTGTTCTCCGAGTTGTCTAGTTGACGGCGGTCGCTATAGAAACAGGTTATCGTAAGAGGAATCCATTTTCAGTAAGTAGACGTTCATTCAAGTTTATTACATTGGCGCGCTTAGCTCCAAGTGAGGAAGAACATGCAACTTCTGCAAAACCGAGAAGACGAATGATCAAGGCGCCAAGAATAAAATAAAACCCCAACTTCCGCCGGATTCCGGCTATTCGAAATAGATCTACCTAACAAAACCGGTTGCTATAGCGACCGCCGCCGACTAGACAACTTGGCGAACAGAGTTCACGTGGCGGACAGACAGTATAGACATTTGTAATTGATATAGTTGTTTTGGACAATCCTGTGTAATGAAGAGGGTCGAGTACCTGATTAATTAAAATACATCATCTTTTTGACGGATTTGATCCAAAATTTTGACTTTGAACACATATCTATAATTTCTGAGTAAGAACCACATGCCAAAATTCAAACGTCTATCTCAATGGATTTTTGAATTTTTGCTTTTACATACACGGGGAGAGACAAACAGACCGACAGACAGAAATAATTCCAAAATACGGTTTATTCGGAATGAGGGAGGTCCAAAACGATGAGATTCTTGAATGTCGAATTTTTCGACATGTCTGATATTTTTTTATGCTTACTTTGTATACGGGAAAGTAAAAATTGTTTGCTGCAGCGTTGAAGAAAGTTTATTTTACTTTAACAAATCTACAGCTGAATAAAATACATCAACTGAATAAATACGACTGAAAATTTTAAACTGAATATAAAGCAGTTTTAGAGAAACGACAATTTTTTAATGAATGAAATCTAAAAGGAAAAGAAACTTTTCCTAGAACATGTGCACTTAAGCACATAAATGTTTCAGAGAGAGATATGTATTCATCTAGAAATATGACTAAATCGGCTAGATATTTCTGAATTTTTTCCAAAAATGAAAGTAGCAGTCTACGCTTAAACGACCATTTTAGAGAAAAATTTTTGACATTTATTTTAATGTTTCGTTTGCTTTCATGTATTCCTTGGGGAATGAGAAGTGGAATCAGAGCTAGTTAACTTTCAATTTCATATCTCAGTAAACATATGAAAACTAACTAAGATGAGTAAAAAAATAACTTAGAAAAGATAACTTAAAATGGACCTTTTCCCGTTTATTAGTTGGGCATAAAATTTAATATATATCTACAGTTTTGGCATTAAAATCACATATCAAATTCAATTTATCCATCTTGCTGCATTTTGGAGTTACCTTGTTCACACATACACATGAATACATGCATCATCGACAGACAAACAACCCGTAGACGTATTTGGTCTAAAATTTGACACATATCTACAATTTTGATGATAAAAAAAACCACATACTAAATTTCATCTATCTAGCTCGTTGTATTATCGACTTCACATGCACACCTAAGGTCAGACTTCGCGCATATGGATTTCGTTCAAAATTTGATAGAAATCTACAGTTTTGGTGTTAAAACCATATACCAAATGACATTCGTTTAGCTTATTGTGTTTTTGATATATATTCTGTTCACAGACCAACCGATAGACAGATTTAATTCCAAAGATGGATTTTCTCTCTCAGAGATATTTAAAACTTGGATGTTATCAAAATCTCGAGGTTGAGTTATTCACGATAACATTATTCCTCTTTATATATTTAATTTACAGAATAAGAAAAAGTTTAAATTTTTTTTTAAAAGCTGAAATTTTCTGCTCTTCCTTCTCTTTACTAAGACCTTCCGCTACCCATTCAATCCTTATAGGAAATTAATTTGTTAAAGTAAAAGCGCAGGATAAAAGGAACTATCCAAAGTTTACGAAACGTGAAAGTTCTCAGAAAAAGATAAATTAAAGCGATATTTTTTTTTCAGGTAACTTTGCACTTAAAATGAGAAGAGCCGAAGAAGTGAAAAACATTAAGTAGAGCTGAAAAACGTCTTTGATATTCCAAAACAAACGACGTGACTTATCTTGATAGTTTTTCGCAGAAGCAGGAATTGAGTTTGTTATCAAGACCACGCTCTGATTCTTACGGAGGTTAGCTGTTTTACAACAGAGTTTTTTTGGTGTGATGACATTTTTGAAAATTACTCAAGCACATAAAATATTTCTTTCACGCGGCTGTGAATGAAATGTAGTTAAGGAATGTTTTTGTTCAAATGGAGATGAGTTTTCACAAAGATAAACAATGCCTTAAAGATGGACTAGCTTAATTGCGATTGTACAGTGAAAAAATTGGCTAACTCAAAGCCAATAAGACCACAGCAAAATTCAATTTATCCAATAATTTGAATTTAAAAAAAAATTGGTTTAAAAATAAGTGAAGCAAGAGAAAATAATAATTTTTAAGCAAGGAATGGCAGTTAAGATTTATTTTAATACATTTTATAGTTTTGATAAATAATACTTAATAAATAGACAGTTAGTAAATTTAATAAATAAAATTATTATAATCCTAATTTAGACATTTTAATAATTGAAAAAAAAAATGAAAATCGGGAAAAAGGATGCTGCGAGGTTTAAAGGTAAAGTAATATCGGTATTTTTCTTTAGTTAAAGACATTAGGTTGTTATAAGCAAATAACCTATTAAATTTAAAGAAACATATAAAAAAACACAAAAAAGACATTTATAATTGCAGATTTTTCGAAGCTTAAATCTATACTTATTTCCTACTAAGTTGCAAGAATTAACCAATGGATTATTTAAATAACATTGTTAAATTTCTATAGTGATGAAACAGCTAATGATCATCGTTCCTGTACGCTATAAACAAAATGAGCAACATTAAAAATTGTTATTAAAGACATGAGACAAATTAAAGTTTTGGAAGCTTTACGTTATTATTAACTGCTTTCAGTTTCTTACAATGTCTCACAAATTACTGTATATACATCTATTTAGAGATTCCATTACGATATTTGAATGTTAGTTTGCTTTTTGTTCTGGAATAATTTAGAGTTATCCGGTGACTTGAAAACTACCAGTTACTGAATTTCAAATTGAAGCAACTATAGAAAAAAGCCAAATTAATTTTTAAGGCACGTATTTTGGATAAAATAACTTGAAGAATATATCTTTTATGATATATTTTATATATTTTAACAAAGTGCTTATAATTGTAATTTAATTTAATTCTGTGTATTAAAAATATGAAATAAATTAGAAATAATCATCTAAAAGAAATTAAAAATTTCTAGTTACTACATAAGCATCAGATTAATTTCACCAGTACAACAAATTGTGAAAACAAATTAGAATATGAAGAAATGTATTAAAAATAATTATTAAACACAATTAAAGAAATTTTTCAAATCCGTGCAGTTTTCTGAAACATTTTCTTTAAGAAATCACCGGTATACGGCTCAAAGTGACCAAGTAAAAATAAAAATAAAAAAAGTTGATGTGTTTTTGCTGTTTTAAAATGTCATCTCTTATCACAGGAAAAATTACTAATATCACAATATATCATCACTATATAACATATGCTTCACATATGATGATATGCACAGTTTTTTCTTTTTCACAGTTGGACTTTTTAAAACAATATGAACGCATTAACTAATTTATCTTTTTCTTTTGACTTTGTCACTTTTAGCTGTATATCGACGAAATGAGAAAAATTCAGATACACGTAGACTTTTTAAGAGTTATACGTGAATAACACTGTGAGAGACGCCGAGATTTGCTGTAAGTAATAGTTGTCCAATTTTTAGCTGAAGTGATGTAAATCTAAACTTGTACATTTTCTTTGACTTATTTCTCCTATGAACTGTTAGCTTAAACATCAACAACAGCTCCTGAAATTGATGATTTACTACATGGTTAGATTCTAAAGATCTAAAAATTTGTCAAAAATTAATAATTTATTTTCATCAGATAAAAATTACTATCTCTGCCATTTGAAACTGTAGAGAATCTTAGATACTTTGAAAGTCAGATTTTCACATGGTGCATTTTAACGCGAAATCTTTCAAATGATAGAAAATCTTAGATACTCTCAGAAAGCAATCTTGGAATTTTATATCTGAAATTTTATCATTTAGAAAAATAAGTCTGTTAAATGGTAAAAAATCGTATCGCTCAGAAAGAAACTTTAGATTTTTCAATCTGAAATATTATTATTGAGAAAAAGTCTGTTAAATGATAGAAAATCATAGTTGCTCAGAAAGCAACCTTGAAATTTTAAATCTGAAATTTTCTTATTTGTATCGGCTGAAAATGACAAAATTTCAAACTTGGTAACGCTACGTGAAGACTGATTTCACGCCCTCAATCAATGTGCCCAACCTGTTAGAAATCTGCAATTCTTGACGTTCTATTGCTCTTCCGTTAATATCTGATCGTTAAATGGAATGTTGGTTTAGCCCGCACTGTTTATCTAAACTTCAGATAACTCTTCCTAGATCAGAAGATTTCCCTGGTTGCATTCGTCATTCGTTTCGATGCATTAAATTTGGTGACGGATACACTGTCTGCAAACTCTTTTCTTTCCCTTTTTTTGAAGTTTCAAAAGTAGAGACTAGAATTTTAAGTCTCTTTGCAATGTCAACTTCAGATACAAGTTTGTTTGCATCGATTTGTAAAAAGGAATCTTTAACTTCTTTAGAGTGATGTAGAAGAATGTTTTCCGTGACATATTTCCTCGACAAGAAATAAAACAGTTGAAATGAGAAAATTCCTTCATACAACGATTTTCCCCAGCCAAATAGGAGAAAGTTTTAAATCGTTTTAAGGGAAATTCTTATATAATGATCTTACTATAATGAATTTTTGAAATTAACAATAATTTAAGGGGAAAAAGCCATTTCATATATCTAGATGAAATTTAAATTGATTTTGAATACAATTTTTACTTTCTTGTATATGGAGTAACCAAAGAGTGCACAGTGATTGTAGAGAAATCATATAGAATTTAGAAGTATCGTGATCATAAAAATAAAAAAAAATCGTACTCAAGATTTTGACGAATGTCCATGTTTTAAACCTCCCTGAATTGGAAAAAAAACACATTTCGGTAATATGTCTGATTGTCTATCAGTTAATACGATGGCATCAGTTCCGTTTTGACCGCAACGAAACGGGAGGGCGAAATTCGGTATGTAATCTTTACACCAAAATTGTAAATAGGTGCCAACAAATTTGGACAAAATCTGTCAAAGCGAAGTCTGTCTGTCCGTCTGTGTGAAAGAGAACATAATTAAAGAATGTACTAATTGAATGAAATTTAGGAAATAGTTTTGTCACCAAAACTGTGGATGTGAATTTTGATGATGAAATTTGGATTAAGCCGGTCAAATGGTTGGCTGTTGGTCTGTCTATTCCTGTGAACGTCTATGCAATAACTCAGAAAGGGAACAAGCTAGACAACTGAAATTTCATACCTATAGTTTTGATACCAAAACTGTAGCTGTGTGGCAAATTTTGGACCCAATCTGTCAACAGAAATATGCCCAAAATGAATACTTGTTTCTCTTCATTACACGACGAGGCTAAGCATAAAAATGCGTCGTATTGTGTCAGTATACGAGAAAGTTGAGGCGAAAACACTCCCGTTGGTTGGATTTATGAATCATTTAAGGAAAAAAATTCATTCCAGTTCCCTAGAAAAATTTGATTTGATATTCAATGCAATATTTTATGGTTGCAAGTGTAATTCTCATGGCTCATGAAGTGCCTTTAGATGGTGGGAAGTAGGTACTTTCCATTGTCCTTAGGATACTTTTCAACGATAAGAAGCATACTTCTTATTGTGCGAGGAGTGTCTCACTATATTATATATTCAAAATATTTTCTTAAACACTTTCTTGCTTATAGGTACATTCTACTGGCGGACAGTGGAAGCAAGACTGTTCGGAAATAATCACCAGTTTGCATCATGGTTTTAAATTACTGGCTGTGACTGTTAGCCAATACAGAGCACATATAAGCTCAACCTCGTAATGGTCCATTCTCAACTCATCTGGCACAATCTAGTCCCATTCCATGGTATTGTATTAATCCTTTGTAACCCGACGGTACTTAAAAGTACCACTTAAATAAAGATTATATTTTCGTAACATGACCATTTTTCCTGATGGTATTCACAAGTACACGTAGCATGTAGATCCAACAGCCAGCAGTTGATGGCAGCTGAAGGCAAAAATTAAAATTTTTTAAATATTAATTTAATCAATTAAGTTATTTTATTTAATTAAAATGTTTTTTACCGTTTCTTGGAGATATTCTGTTGCAAAACGTATCTAATGATGCAAAATTAAATTTCAAAAGTTGCTGGTTAATTAATTTGGTAAATAAAGGGTTAAAATGTTTCTTTACATTTAAAAGATTCGCTTTTGGGAATAGGGCGATGAATTTCCGTGCTCTGTGGGTCGTGTAATGTAACAATCGTACAATTTTTGAATTTTTGTTTGAATTTAGATATGACAAACAAGTTAACAGCCATAGGAATTATCTACTAGGTAGGGTTTTACGCAGTGGCGGCTCGTCAGCTTAAAAACAAGCAGTGCTGAAGAAGTTTGCACAGACCTAAGTTGCAGGAAATTTTATACTGATTATTTTGGTATATAATGATGACATACTAAAAATTGATAGCTTTTGAATTATAAGCAAAAAACCGGGAAATTTTTTCTTGCTTTTTGGCTATAACAAAAATTTGTAAAAAAATTTTTAGTGGCAAACCTCAGATTCGTAATCAGCACCCCAAAAAACATAAAGGATAAAAAATAACAACTCTGCCATATTTTTATTTAAAAAAAAACTTAACGCATGGACTACTGAGAGAAAGCGAAAACTGGCCAAATGAGAAGTCGTGCCAAGCGAGAGCTGCTCCAGAGGCAGCTCTCGGGATTCTAATTTCATTGGGAGAAAGGGTTGCTTTTTTCTTCCGACTGAGAGCTCCGAGCTGCTCAATGCGCGAACTTTCGATCCTAGGACGGACCAAATTCTCTGCAGCTCTGGTCTCTCTCTCTCTCTCTTTATTCTATATTTATTTTTCGTCTTCCTTTTACGCCTTTTATTACTTTTTTGCCATTTCCGATTATCATTGAACTCTTAAAGTGGAAAAGTAAGCCAATTAGAATAAAAACGAATATACAAGTTTTTAAAATAATTTCAGGGAGGTCTGCAGCTCTGCTGCCCTAATGGACGAACGGCCACTGGCTTTACGTGTGATAAATGATATACAGCCACCTCGATGCAGGAGCATTATCTGAACCTGCTGAACACTGCATTCAGTATAAAAGAAGAAAATGTACTGCGAAATTCAGAAGTTCAGTTGAATTTTAAAAACCGGCACGATTGAAAATAAGAAAATGTCGCTTGCACGAGAAGAATGGAAATGAAACAGGAAACATTTTGACACAATACCAGAATTTTTGGTTGAATACTTTACAATGTGATTCTCTAGATGGCTCTGAAATTGTCAGAGCGATATTTTACAAAGGATATTACAATGATAAGAGATCCGGCAATTTCTCGTCCACGTACTCGTAGCGCCCCCTCCCCGGGAGATCGTTTTCACAGTAAGTATAGAAATGAAACCGAATTCTTTTGACGTGACACCGAAATTCATTGGTAGTATAGTTTACAATCTAATCCACCAGATGGCTCCGTAAATGCTGGAACGATACCTGATACAAGATTAAAGAAAAATTATATAAGATTAAGACATTGATAAGAGTAACGACTTACAACTGCTTAATGTGTCTCCTCCTTTCAGAACCTTAGCTAGCAAACAAAGAACAGCATTTTTCACACCACTAAGCTCTATTTCTGATGATATGAAAGAATATGAGCAACAAAAATGCAGTTTATAGCTATCTTCTTCAATGGAGGGTGCCACAATGAACATTTGCAAGTCTTAACTCCTACCAGTGCCTTAATCTTATATAATGCATCGTTCCAGCATTTGCAGAGCCACTTGGTATTTTAAATTGTAAACTATGCTTCAATGAAATTTTTCTCGTGGCAAAGGAATCCGGTCTTATTTCCATACTTACTGCGGAAACGTCTGTACCGGGGGGACTGTGATGGTCATTAGATAAGAGGCCACAGTTCCTGTACTATTGTTCTGGTCATTCATTTACCCAGATGGCAAGACAGGGCGGGGTTTCTCTTTGTGGTTACTGTGGAAAAGTCTCCCATTGGTTGCAACACGAGTTCGTGGACGAGAAGCCGCCGGATAAATAAGTGAGTTCTCGCTGCTCCTGAGGGTATAATAACGGAAGTGTGGCTGTGTTGGCCACCTTTCGATGACGGGGCGTACCTCCTATGGGGTCTTGCAGGGGGCGTGATAGACATTAGGTGACAGCTCAGTTCCCATTTTTCTGTCGCGGTGGCACGATCATTCATTGTTCGGCATAGTGCGGGTATTCATTTTATTTTTACTGTGGGAACGCCATCTTTCTATCTTCGATCGTTTGCTAATTATTGATTTTTAAAGTTGCTCCGCAATTTTTAATCGCTTTATATGCACATATATGCTAATTACAACATAATATAATCTGAATATAGCAACTATTATCTTATTTGGGAAGAACAGAAATAGTAAAAACTATCCAAGAAATATCGGAAATGAAGAATAAATTTTTGAAACCATTTTCAAATAGTCTTTCGTAAGAACTTCTTGATTTTATTAACATTTTTCGTCGTCTTTACAAGTTTGTTGAATAGCCACTGTAAAATGTTTCCTGCTCATGAAAAACATCAAAGTGTGGGTTTATTCTTGCGAGAAAATTTGTCTCGTCAAAACACATGTACATTCTTTCCTGTCTGCGTAAATTTTGAATATTAATTCCATATATACTTTCAAACACCTACGTAAAACAAAATTCATTCAAATTTTTCTCAGGGGAATTCTCGTTGGGCTTCGGCTTCAAAGAATACAGAAACCGAATTGTATAGATCTTCCCTCTAGCGTGGGCATAATAGGAAATTGATGTTTGTAAGGATTAGCGATGAAAATGGAAAACATCAAAGAATAGAATAAGGTTTAGTGAAAGTATTCCGAATATATCTTATTAAGGTCAAAGGTGTGCAGAAATAATAAGATTATTTTTAATGAGTTAAATAGGTGCGATTTTATTTTTATCATAACTTCTAGACAATATTTGAGGTGTTTTGAGCATAAGGGAATTAGGTCGTATTAACGAAGTTGTGATAGAAATTGACATATAGTTTTTATTGACTACTTAATTACAGGGAAAGGTTTAAACCAGTATTACCCAAATTTTTTGTGCCATGCCCCACTTAAGCCTTTCTGAAATTCTTATGCTCCCTATGGAACACATACATAATTTTTAATATTCAAAAATTGACGTATTCACTGAAGAAACTTGAATGGTAGGTTTTAGGAAGAAATCAATAGGAAATTGTTTAGAAACACAGTAAGTAAATTTTCAAACATTATAATGGAGAACTGAAATTCAAGACGTTTTCATATTATTTTAATTATTAGTAAATATAACTTTTAAGTCTTTGCAGGCGACAAGTGAATTTCAGTCGCCACTCTGAGCGCTGATGCAGCTCGAGTAAACGTTGCGGGGATTAAAAACTTTTTATACATGTTTTTGAAAATTTTTCAGCGAGCAGATTCTAAAGAAAAATGTGCCCTTTCGATCTGAAACGGTTGCTTTTAAACTCTGGACAAGTCAATTTTCTAATTGCCCCCTTTAACAATTTGATTGCCCCCTGTGGGGCTTAGTCCTCAAGTTGAGAAATACCGGTTTAAACTGTTCGAAAAAGTCAGAATAATAGAAGATATTTCGTGTAATAAATCTTTTCAGATATGAAGGGAGCTTCAGATAAAGTTCTTAAAGATGAGACATCATCTAAGTGAGCCAAAGTGGACTTAATTCTCTTGTGAACTGAACGTCGTATTTTTCTTTCTTTTCATTCATCCTATTAGCTATAGCTGAATTTTGACTTATTGATGAAAGCTTCATTTCAGCTATGATTTCTTGATTTGTTAAAGTATTGATTTTGGAGATACAGGAAGATGTATCATTGCCGACATTTTTAGGAGCGCAAATTGTTAGGTTGACAGCCAAGTTGTCCACTAAGCACCCCATTTATTTTCTCTCAATCGATCAGCCGTGGATAAATTTTAACTTAATAACGATAGCTTAGATTCAACTGTGATTGACTAATTTGTTAGATTATTGATTTTGAAGATATAGGAAGATGTGTCGTCGTCGATAATTTTGGTTGCGTGAATTGTTTGTTTCATAGCTAAGAATGAATCAAATGGCCTTCGGACATTTTTTAATTTTAATAATAATAAAAAATCCTTTGAGCGGGATATTAATACTAGTATTCACAGTATTTAAATAAGCATTTTCCAATATCATCCCTAGCTGAGTTATCGAGTCTAAATCATTAATGCAAGTCTAACTCTGTTTTTTGTCGATTATGCCCACCTTCGAATCTATTCTACTGATTTGGCCTCCATGTTTTCTCACACTCATGTGTGGTCGGCTTGGTGGGTCGACCACACACCTTCCTTCACATAGCCTCCAAAATCGATTACTCATTGTTCCATCCACATAATTATGCACAAAAAATTCGACTATCAATTTCGGTTAGTTGTTGAAAGTGAATTATCACATGCGCCAAGGTGTGGCGGAACTCTAGGATGGCCAGAGGGGGGCATTCATTAAGGACAAAGTCATTCCGTAAGACTGATTGTCGGAGGGCTATGTACGGACGCATTTCGTAAATTTGATCTGTGGACAACGATGAGCACGACGTTTGATCTGGCACCCCTTTCATGAGATTCATTTATCCATGAAGTCAGGTTTAATACTTGCTTATGTTCACGACAGATCTTCGGTAGAATTGGGCACATAACCAACGACGATTCCAGATTCTACCCCTGGGCCATCGCAAACCTCCAACCCCGCTATCATGAAACCTGGTTGTAGAAAACTGAAGGTTAAAAAAGTTTTCCTTAATAACACAAAGGAATTCCTACCCCATTGATGCTATTTCGTCCTTTCATACTGAATTTCTGCCTGTAAGTAATTTAGAAACGTAGCAATGTTTCCCATAAATTTTATTAAAAATTATAATTCCACTAGCAGTACGCCCACGGCGTTGCCAGTGGAATCAGGACTTCAACAAAATAAAAAAAACCCCACATACAATTGCATAAATGAAAGTTTTAAAAACGAAATCAAAACAGAGATATATATGTTATTGTGTTTGTCTGCTTCTTTTCCCTCTCGACCGAGTACCGTTAATCCAAAACAATGTTAAAAAATTACAATGTGATATTTATTACACCGCAAAGCAAAGTATGAAAGGCAAAGAAATAAGTTAAGACACGCTTAAAAATAATAATCGAAGTCGTCCAGTAAATAAATAATCTCCTCGCAGAACCCGAAAGTAATGACGTCACCTGCCGCGTGGAAGGTCACGTAACCAGCCGATGAAATTGCGACAATACAGTCGGGGAATCTCCGGAGTAGGTTTCGTTCGGAAAGGTCGCTAGCAAAAACACTGTTTGAACTGTTCAGGGAAAAATTAATTTAAAAAAAATGGGAAAAGGTATTTTAACGGTTCTTGTTTTAATTCCGACAGAAACGTTCCAGTTATAAGTTGAAAAAAATTGAAAATGATAGCGTTATTAGAAAGGCGGATGTGAGAATTTCAAGAAATCCGAATAAAAAAATTACTATAAAAGTGACTATTTTTCAAAAAAAATTCAAAATTCAGTAAATTACGTTGGCAATTCAAAACAAACTTCATTAGAACGGAAACCGTGTGCTTTTTTCGATGGTGTGTCTATTTTTTTCGTATAATTATTCAAAACCACTCTATTGAGAAATTAGTGCGAAAAATCAACTAAAACAACACAAAACATTAAATAAAAAATTTTCTAGATTACATTTTAAAATTTCGGCTTCGAGGTGCATTGAGTCACCATTAAGACTACCTGTTTGCCAAATTTCAAGGTTGTAAGTGCGATAGATACGTCTGGACATCGCACACAAACATTGCCTTTTATAAGTATAGATAAAATATAAGTGTAAAGTAACAAGTACAATTTAATTAACAATGTTTATAATTTGAAATTTTTTAAAATAAAACTTTAGAACTTGCTTACGTTTCGTTCTCTGTTGATATTACCAGGCAAAGAAATAACAGTAAATATTTATATTTTCTTTTCTTCAAACTTGTGGTGCTATTCTTACGAGATTTTTCTCTTTTAGAAGATTAAGATTTTTTTAAGTACACGTCCTTTGGATTAAAAAAAATCGCACACCTTTGCTTGAATAATCTTCATGATATAAAAATATTTATCTTCATAAAATGATTTTTTTTGGCAAGAACGAGTTGATATCAGTCCAAAAGTTCTTGTATCACCAATCACGAAATTAGTTTTTATTCAAAAATGTCACGGCGTCTTACAGTAGAAATTCCAAAGAGTTTCTTTCTAACCACAAAAGATAACACTTTAGAAAAGAAAAATATAAAAAAATGGCGCAAGGAATAGTTCCGGAAATCTCGAAAACTTCTTCGATCCTTGAGTCACGTTCCAGAGATGTCGCTGTAATCGCTGTTCTTTTATGAATGACATTGTATCTGTTATCAGGCAGAAAAGAAACCTTAAAAAGAGCCAACCACTGCCTCTGAGGATGGTGCAGTATGTAATTCCTGGCCCAGACTCAAAATGGGCGTATGTTAAACCCACTGCTTTCGTTAGACCGTGCCAGTTCCCATTTTTTTTTCTTCCTTCGAAAAAAATAGTTTGCGCTTCCTTCACTACTTCTTTTTCATTTAGTAGAAAAAGGAGGAATGCGTGTGTGTTCGCTATCTGTATTGAAAGTAGGCGTCAGTTTTTATTTTTAAAAAGTTGGGGATCTTCTCCATTTTCTGTTTTTGCAGCTGAAAAATGATCAAACTGGGTCATTTGCTGCACTTTGGATTCTAATTTTTTTTAGTCCTTTAAGCATTTGGATTCGGATGGGTTTTATTATGACTATGTGTCTCGGTGGCGTGGGATAAATTGCTATCGTGAGAAATTGCTTTACTTCTTTTGAAAGATCATGTGAGCTATATTTTTCACCGCAAAGTGCACGGGCTGTCAGTTTTTTGGGTGTGCATTAAGACACAATTTCTCGACCTCTTGTCTTTTTAGATTTCCCGCGCTCGTAAAACTTTATTTCGGTTCATTTATTTTTCAGCATTTTAGGAACCTTACCACTCCTTAGGGATATGATGTTTTTGTTTTTTGGTATACGAAGAGAAAGAATTTCAGTAGTCAAAAGATTCGACTTTGATGAACCTACAACTTTTGTGAAGTCCCTGAATTCTAAAAATCACTTTTGGAATTATGTCTGCCTTTAAACATGAGAATTGAAAAGCGGAAAGTATGAGGAAAGACGAATGAGTTTTTCTGTGTGGTTTTTAAATACAAATATTAGATCTGTTTCAAATTTTGAGAAAAATCCGCCAACGGAAATTTCTCTGACCGTCAGTGTACAATTGAGCACGAAATTTAAAAAACGTAGTAAGTTAGATACATGAAATTTGACATTATTTTTATCACTAGAATAGTAAATATGTATCACATTTGGAAAAAAATCTGACGGAATTTGGTCCTAAACAATTGACAGTCTGTTGGTCTGTCTAATCGAGTATGATTGTGGTTGGTATGTGGTTTTGAAGCCAAAACTGCAGAAAAACGCCAAACTTTGGATAAAATCAATCAAGGGCAAAAGGTCCAAAATACATTCACGATATTCTGTATTTATGAATATGTAGGGTTGCCATAATTGTCAAACAATGATACTGGACGTTCAAGTGCTAAATAAATAAAACATGAAAAACGTGTGTAGTCAATGATTTATTTTACTCTGATCAAAAAATCAATAAACTTTAAGCAATCTAATAAAATAAACACATAAAAGAGGGAAAAAAGCAAGGTTAGGCCTTTTTAGCCTAATTAAATTTTAAAATTGATTTTATTTTCTTAGTTATATCATTTTCTTTTTTCACATAATTATAAAATTAAGTGCAAGTCATATTAAAACTATAATGGCAAATCAAAATTGCTTCAGTTGTCTCCACTGATTACCTGTTTCTTCCGTCAGACAGCTCCTATTCCGTTTTGTCCATTGAGTTGACATTAGGGAAAATATTCTCTCCACATTGCATTGTGGGCCGGAATGATAAATACATATTCGCATAGCTTTATTAGACATTTCATCTGATCTATATACTTTGTATCTGCAAAAAACTTCAATCACTTCTCTTCCGTACTCTATTTCAAAGTTTTGGTTAGTATTATTTTTCTCTAAATAACCTTTTAAATATACGTAGTGGTTGAATACTATCGATGTTCCTTATTTGTAAATATGCAATAGTATATTATCTATTAATACTGCAATAGTATCTATTCCCATGTATCAACTTGGTTGAGTTTATAGAGAAAACGGGACAAATAGTGCATTCGGGACTGAGTAGTGAAAAACGGTGACAATCCCGTATATACGGACATATGACAACCTTATGAATATGGAACTGAAAACTTTACTGAAATTGTAACTTCTCAGGAACTTTCTTCGACATTTACTTAACAACAATAGAACTTCATTACAACTTACGTTACAATTTCTTTGACATTTACTTCTTACTTTATTACTAATACTAATTTACTATTTAATTTCTTTTTACTTTATTTAATTTTTTTTATTAAACTTCGTTATATTTTTTATTTATTTACTTATATATTTTTGTTATTCTATTGTACATTTTCTTTTTTACATTTCATATAGTGGTTTATTCTTTTGGCTTGTTTTATCTAAAATCTCTTTTTGAGGAAGCCGGTTGGGTTGAAACTCTTTGGCCCTTGGGTGGTTCAGCTCTTTAGTTTTACTGTAATTGATTTTTTTCTGTTTGACACTCCGAGGACCTTGATGTGAAAGAGCCAACTGTTGGTCCTCGGTTTTTGTCCTTTTGGATGCCTGTGATTTCCTATGGGGCCTTCTTGCTAGATGGGTTGCTTCATGGCAGCTCATCTTCTTCCCGTGTGACTTCGTCTTGGGTGAGATTTAAATCTTGTCTTCTCTATACACGATTCTCTTTACCATCCAGTGGAATTAAATGCTTAGCGCATAAACCTCTGACAGTACATGAGAAAGTCGAGGTGATAACATTTCTGTTAGTTTTAGCCTGGCTTGGTCCGAAATGACTATATTGTCATGAAGATGCAAAGAATTGTAGAATATGTTTCAGTAATAAATTGGATTTATTAGCTTAAAGCAACTCGTAGCATAAGCGAACAGCGAACTTGCTGGGTTCAGCATTTACTATACATTTTTAAAAATACTGCAGAATAATTTATATAGAATTGTAAAGAAATATCCAAAATTCCCATGAACACAAAGAAGCATTTTGAATTAAGGCACCAAATGTGGGTAAAACTACTGTGGCCGTGATTCAAACCACGGACAACCAGATCAACAGTCTATAACTTTACTAACAGTCACTGCTGGCAGAGTTTCTTGCTGATGCGGTATTTCACTTTAATTTGCAATTTGAGTGAATCTATTCCACTTTTGGAAATCAGTGATAGAAGAAAAATATTCCTATTATCGTAATGCGTTTCATTTTTTTTGTCCTAATCACTTTTCAAATGGCTTCGCAACAAAAATCTGATAAAAAATTAGAAACATCAAAATAAATGTTAACCTAATATTGAAATTTGGAGCAATGAGCGAGTTTCATGGTTACTGATTGTCCACTTTTTTCCATGATCAGGCATTCGAATCTCAGCTTCAGGATTCTATCACTACACTTACCCCTGAATTCAGAGCCAGAAAGACTCCCTGTCTTTCGGATGGGTATACGTAAAACTTCATTATCCCCTCCCCCCCCGAAAAAATCTTAACATTTTGATAATATAATTTGGGAAACAGATAATATTAAAAGAACACAATACGAACTTAGATGTTTTAACAATTTTAAACAGCAAAAGTAGCATATAGTGGTATAAGAGTAGCAAAGCAGTAGTGAAGTTTGAATAAATAGCAGAATTTATGAAGAAAATAAAACATAAGAATATTAACTTTTAAGAAAAATTTAGAAACAAATTTAGAAAACTGTTCCCAAAATTGCGAAAGGAACATAATAAAAATAAAATATCTATACCAAGAAAAATTTAAATTCACATAAATGAAAAGAAAACCAAACAGAATGAACATGAAGTTATCTAGTAAAATTACGAGTACCATAGTTACTACACAACATACAAATAATATTTACAATTTGATATTAATACATGTTGCCAAGCAACACGTCTAATATTATCTCAGTGCTAAAACGTGGTTTAATGAGGTAGTTTGAAAATTTTTTAATAATATTTTTCGTGGATATTTAACCAGAATGGGATCAGAATTTACAATCAAAATATATTTTAATGATATTTCAAAATTAAACTAAGAAAATAGGAAAAATTTGTAGCAATTACCAAGGGAAAGTATAGTTGATAGCATCTTAATTGAAATTTTTATTGAGAAATGTTTAATATAAGTTTATGAATTAATAATTAAAAGTGAATATAATAGTATTGTTTAACTAACCCATTCAGGCCGAAAGTATTTGCTTAGGAGTAATAATAATATTTTTTCTTTAGAACTTTAATTATATTGACTTTTTCCTATTCAAATCCAATTTGTTATTATAAGCTCGTTCATACTCTACTAAAATTGTAATAACATCTTCCAATGATTAAAATATAAAGAGTAAAAATCAAATAAAACATTCAATTAAAAATTTAAAAAAAATTACAATGTTTAGTAGCTCGCAAGATGCTGCTACAAACGAAAAACAAAGGCCGACAAAACATTCCAAATGAGCAGAAAAACAAAGAAATTCATTTTGAAAAAAATTGTATTAAAAGAATAAAAGAACCCATCCAACAGACGTTGTCAAGGGTCACCTGCCCGGCATGGGTTCAACAAATGGGAACTTTTCTGTAAGAAGCTTGACTTTCGTCAAAGGAAGCCTCTTGTAACCCGAAAGGTCCCAAGAGAAGAGAAAGACAAAGTAAGGATTGATCGCAAAATTTTCCAGTGATTAAATTATCCGAAATTCTAAAAAGGGTATGTCTAGTGAGTCCGCTAAATAGAATTCCTTAACTTTTTGTATCGTTCGATCTGCTTTAAGAAATAAGGACACGCTTCAGGACTGGAGGGCCGCAGCCTTGAGACCTGAAGGCATATTATTGTTGCTGATATGATTGTGAGGCTCTTGAACAACACTTCTGACTATGTCTTAAGTGTGTACTCCTGACCATCAAGGTTATATTTGTACAAAAATCTACTATACTTTCTTCATTTCACTGTGCAATGTGTCGTATCGTAATTTTTACGATCCTTTTTTCATGTCATTAGTCAAAAATGAAGAATTTTAAAAAAAAATTATTGTCAGACACTATTTGTTTCGCTTATTGTATTTTTGCACGTATTTCATACCAAAATAAGAAAAAAAATGGTAGACGGAATGAAAACTATTTGAATATTTGAATAATGTATGTTGAAAACCAATTTATGTTGAAAACCGTCCGCTTGTTTTTATGCAGTTTCACTGTTATCAAGCGGAAAGTTACTTGTGAAATATTCGAGGGAATATTTACAATTGCGTAATGGCCAGGTGAAAATATATGCTGTATCAGAATTTCTGGGAGGCAAATAATTTTTTTGTATACAACGAAATCGAAATAACGGATAAGGAACAAAGTACTGACTATTAATATGAAAAAATGTCGAAATGCAAAGTCATATTCAAAAGGCCATTATATGATTGATATTTAGAAATGTTTTGCAATGACAAAATGTTCGCTAGCAGTGGATATTAAAAAGATGTGAATAAGAACAATCTAAAGCGGAAGAAGATTTTAAAATTTCCAGTAAATATAGCTCGGGAGTAATGTAAAAAAATATTAAGGGAATAGATGAATTTATCAAGCTGAAATTTCATTTTATGAATTGCTTGGTTAATTTTTATTGGTTAATTTTAATTCATTTGTTTCTAGATGGCCCGTACGAGTATTATTATTTTATTATCCAAATTTTCAGTTTCAAAAATTTTAATTAACTACTTTCTCTGCCCAACTTTAGCTATAAAATTTGCTGTTTTTCCTAGTCTAAAATTGGAAGTCCAATTTTCGAAAAATTAAGGAATTCATTATTTATTTTGAAATTTATGTCGGAGTTGATCTTGTTGCCACCAGATGGCGCAACGACGCCTATACTGTAACGCCACTCGATGCCAAGAAGGGCAAGAGGTCAAAGATCGGCAAGCGCTCTCGAGTAGAAGAGATCAATTGTCTTTCAGGGCCGTATTATTAAATAGGCAAAGTAGGCAATTGCCTATGGGCCCCGGAACTTTAGAGGGCCTCGAGATTTTTTACTTATTTCTTTGTTGAGGTAGTTTCAGAATAATTTAATTTTGTGTTTTCATTTAATTTACGAATTCCGTGCACTCGAACTTATTCAAATTAAAATCAGGTATCGTTTATATTTTGGGAACATTATTCCAACAACATTCCTAATTCAATATCTCTTGCAAATTTTATATAATGTTATTTTAAAAATTTAAAAACTATGTTGCTTTCTAACTTAAAAAAAAGTCTGATCCCATAATTAAATACTATTTAGCTTCGGTTAAAAAATTTCGTAATCTTTGTTTACAATTTTGTATAAAATTACTTTTAAATTAAAAGTTCGCATTTTTTATGAGTGATATTCTGAAATCAACTCTCTTGAAAGTAATTCGCAATTAAATGGTTTACTATTTCAGTTCTCCAAAATTTTCTACTTAGAGACTGTTCATATAGAGATTAAATTAAAATCAATTCTCAAATATCTGGCTTGGGAGCTGGCTAGGGAAACGATGGGACCCCGAGACTTGCATTGCCTAAGGGCCCCTACAGGGCTTTTTCCGGTTCTGCTGTGCGAAGGAGAGATTTCTACCAAAGTCCGGCGAGTGACCGCACGCAGGCGGCCAAGCATATTCTATACGCAGCAGTACGCGTGCCCTTGTGGCATTACAGACTCTCCGACATCTAGAAATGGCTTCTGTAAAGATAGAAAACCATCACCTATAAAATCACCATCATCTTCGTCCATAATCGTGTAATAAATGGATTCGTTACTTCAGTGGGCTGATTGGCGTTATTTCAAATCTATCACACCCACATTTAAGGAAACATACGAATCTGATCTCACCAGCCTTATACAGTAAAGCACCGTTTATACATCTTGCAAGGGACTGACGTAAAAAGGCGTATAAATGAAAAGACGTATAATCGAAACGAAGTATGTACTTTATCATTACAATGAATACGAATGAATCGGGACTGTGATGAAACGACGTATAAATGAGAAACGTATAAACGATGCTTTACTGTATTTTGCATATTCTGTTAACTAAATATATCAGTTATCGAGTGTGAAATGTGGCCGCAGAGCATGAGGGGCAGGGAAACTCGTTCACCGATCTTCGAAAAAAAATGATAACAAAAACAATAAATAAATCAATAAAATAAAGGTGATTCGAATCTTTTTCTAGTCTGTAACATCATAACATGATAATGTTTTAGGCTTAATTCGACTGTCTTGTCTTCGTCTGGTTTCATTGCATCATCCGTTGCATTCTGAAAGAGCGCCAGTTTACGTTAAACATTATCATGCTAAAAAATCAAATGTTTTGAAATATGCTAAAGCGTTAGTTAGTGGCAACTGAAAAATCTATTTAATATTTATTTTTGCTTAGTTGCACAGGAACCATTAAAATATTTATACTGATTGTTCACAGTCCTGCTATTTTGTTGCACGCGGTGATACAAAGGAAAAACTTTTTTTTTTTTTTTTTACAAAATTGTGTTTAAAATAAATTTTGAAAAATTAATTGAAATTAGAGAAAAAAATTGCGCAGAGATGAAATTGATATCGTTGAAATGCTAATATTTTGAATTTTATGCGATTTTATTTTTGTGGCATAATATACTCCGAAGTTAATGACTGAAAACTTTAAAATTTCGATTAATTTTTAAGAAATTAAAAATTCAATTAAAATTTTGAAAATTCCTTTTTATAGTGAACACCTACTTCTCAAGAATTCACTACTTTGGTAGTCCTAGGTTCAACTGTCTGCCTTGTAGAGCGATTTTGTCATCACAGTAGTGTTAAAAAATGTTGCTTTTCTGAAATGTTAGTCATATGGTTGGAAAGAGACATCTACAGAGATTCTCACTGGATGCCGGGGGAGGGATAGCAAATACCCCTGACTTTGGTAAAAAACTTGGCGACAAAGTGAATATTTTCGAAAAATACAAAAATTATGCCCCAATGTTTTGTAGATTTCATACAGTCCGCTAATTTGAGTGGCGCTGCAGTCACTCTAAGTTGATTTTTTTTTCTTATACTCGCTAGCTCTGTATGTTTTGAAAGAGTAGTTCGTATTCATGCTGTTGTAGGTCATTCCTGAGATGACAATTCAGTTCAATTAAATTAAAGGTATGATTCTATTTCTAATTGTTCATTCTATGTAGATTAATTCGCTGATTAGTTCGAACTAGCCCCTATTCATTAAACATTTTTTGGTCCGTCGAGCCGGAGTGCTTGTGACATATTCTATTTTGTATTTATCGTGAAACATTCAAAAATTGCCTAAAACTAACTAAATTTATTCTGTAGTTATTATTTACTAAAATAATTAAATGTTTCTGCCATTCTTGTATTTGTGCTCTTATCAAAGCTAAACTGTTAAAAGTTCTGGTTTCGTTTCATTTTCAATTGGTTCCTTTGTGTATGACGTATAATTGATTCATAGACAATTCTTTCAAGTTAGCATGTTTAGTTTCTAGTTGTTGGTTCCTTTCTGCACGCCGTATATCTGCGGTTAACGTATTTCTTTTTTGTTTTTTTTCTAAGTGGCGCCGTTTAAAAGCGTAATTTTTCTGATTTAGTTTATTTTCGTCGTAAATAATGGATATTAAGGCGTTGTTGAGGCAAAAAAAGAGTGTTAAATCCTCGATTACAAAACTGCTAAAGAAAACAGAGGATGAAATTCGGGAATTAAATAATGTGAGTTTGCTGGTTAGGAAAAATCGGTTCTTAGAATTGAGAACTGAGATAAAGGATATTTTTAATTCCATTATACCTAGTTGCGAGGATAGAGACGAGGAAACTTACTGTACGGAAAAGGACGACATTTTAGGTGAGTTAGAGGCAGTACTTGTTTCTATAGACACTCAGCTTGTGCCTCCTGTAGTGAATTCGGATTTTGAGGCTAGAAAGCAAAATTCAGACCAAGTTTCGGTCTCATCTCAGTCGGCTGAAGTGAAACTTCCTACGTTATCCCTTCCGATATTTTCTGGTGCAACTGAGGAGTGGCTTGCTTTTTCTGATCTTTTTGAAGCTGCAGTTTCCAACAATCAAAATTTAACGGGAGCACAAAAATTACAATATTTAAAGGGGAGTTTAAAATCAGATGCGTTAAAAATTGTAAACTCTTTATCCATTACGAATGATAATTTCGAAATCGCTTGGAAATTGCTAAAGGATAGATATTTTAATAAAAGAGAAATAGTGTCCTCCTTAATGAAAAAGTTTATCAATATAACACCCTTGAGTGGAGAATCATCCACACAAATTTTAAATTTGATAGATTCTACTAAGGAATTCGTAAGAACGTTGGAGTCCTTGGAATACAAAATTGATCTAACTACAGATACCCTTTTAATGCATATTATATTGTTTAAGCTTGATACAAATTCAAGAATTTGGTTTGAGAGAACCTTTTCCACTGATGTCATTCCAAAGTTGGATGAACTGTTACAATTCCTTGCAACACAAGCGAGATCCATCACGAGTTCAACTTCTAAAAGAAACGTTCAAAAAAAGGTGACTTTGGTCGCTTTCAAAGCCCAGTCACAATGTCCTCTGTGTAATAAAGATCATAGTCTAAGTAAGTGTGAAAGCTTTTTAAAATTGTCAGTTCAAAAACGTTCGGAATTTGTTAAATCTAACAACGTTTGTTTCAATTGTTTAACACAATTCCATGGCATTAAAGCGTGTAAAAGTAAATTTAGATGTCGTACGTGCAAAAAACCTCATCACACTTTACTTCATTTCGAATCTGTTAGTGGAAAGGGTCGACAAACGTCTGGAGAGTTATCAAACTCGAGTAAACTTTCAATTAATGCTCCAGTGTTTAAACCTGCTTCTGTTTCTAATGAGAGTAGTTCAAAGGAAATTCCAGATAATTCACAAACAGTAGATATTACATCTTGCATTTCAAACGTTAGCCCTAATGTCGAAATTCTGCTCTGCACTGCAGTTATTCGCGTAAAGGATCTATGGGGTAATTATCAGGCATGCAGATGTTTACTAGATAGTGGTAGTCAGGCTTCACTCATTACAAGTGAGGTGTCTGGAAAAAATTGGGTCTAAGAAAGCAAAAGCTAATATTCGAATTTCTTGTTTAGGCTCTGCGGATACTCGAACAAATGGAATTGCTCAAATTCAATTAATTCCACATTTTCCATCTCAGAGCTCCTTTAAAACTGAAGTGTATGTAGTGAACAAAATAGTGGGCATGCTCCCACACCAAAATTTAGATTTGTCATATTCTGATCTCTTTAATGATCTTACTTTAGCTGACCCCATGTTTCATAAAAGTAGTCAGGTAGATATTCTTCTAGGGATCGATCTCACATTACCATTGTTGAAGGGTCAAACATTGTCGATGGGCGAGGATAAGCCTTTTGCCGTTCGTTCTGAACTTGGTTGGGTGATAGGTGGTAAAGCTTCTTCTTTTAGTCCAACTCTTTATGTAAATAACATTCATTTAGTGTCAGATGATCTAATTCATAAATTTTGGGAGTTGGATTCTGTGCCACAAACACACCCTCTCACTTCTTTAGAGAGATCTTGCGAGGAATATTTTAAAGAGGCACATTCAAGAGATAAGGATGGCAGATACATAGTTAGGTTACCGTTTAATTCATGTCCTACGCAGTTAGGTCAGTCTAAGCAAACAGCCATTCGTAGATTATTTAGTATTGAACGTCATCTCAGTTGTGACCCAGAAAAATACAATCGATACCGTCAATTTATGAATGAATACTTAAAGCTAAATCATATGATAGTAGTTCCAGAGAGTGAATTGGATAAACCCAATTCTTACTATCTCCCTCACCATGCTGTACTAAGAGACTCTAGCAGTACTACAAAACTAAGAGTAGTGTTCGATGGATCATGCAAGACATCATCAGGACATTCACTTAACGACTGTCTTATGGTTGGCCCTCGTGTGCAACCAGAACTCTTTCAGATCCTAATTCAATTTAGAGTGTTTCAAGTCGCTGTGTGTGCTGATGTGGAGAAAATGTTCAGACAGATAAAAGTCCACGAAGATGATGTTGATTGGCAGAGAATTCTTTGGAGAAATTCACCTGAGGATGCTATTAGGGAATATCGCCTAGTCACGGTGACATACGGGACTGCCTGTGCACCCTTCCTTTCAACGAGAACCTTGAGGCAACTCGCACTTGACGAAGTGAAGGATTATCCATTAGCATCCAAGGCGACACTTTGCAATTTCTATGTTGATGATCTTTTGGGAGGAGCTGGTTCCAGAGAGGAAGCTATACAACTTGTAACTGAAATGCAAGCAATGATGAAGAAAGGCGGTTTCCATCTTCGGAAGTGGATATCAAACGAACCTAGTATTTTTCGTGAAGTTTTCATCGACTCCCAAGAGAAGGAGTTTGTTCACCTGGATGACGGGGATTGCAAGGTTCTGGGACTAGGTTGGTCACCTAGTCTGGATGTTTTTAGGTTTACTGTGGTTCCGGACCAGTTGGAGGCAACTTACACCAAGCGAGGAGTGCTCTCCCAGATGGCTCGGGTTTTCGATCCTCTTGGACTCTTGTCACCTTGTGTCATATTCATGAAGATATTACTCCAACAGTTGTGGCAAGGGAAATTCTCTTGGGATCAACCTCTTCCTGATGAATTAAGTAGTATTTGGAGAACCTTCCAAGAGGAACTTCATCTCTTAAAACGTGTGACTTTTCCTCGATACTTACTTAAACCTAACGCCGTAGTGGAGGTACATGGATTTTGCGACGCTTCGGAGAAGGCATACTGCGCAGCAATATATATCCGATGTATTTCTATTGACTCAATACGAGTAAGTTTACTGACATCTAAAACTAGAGTGGCACCACTTAAAGTACAATCCCTTCCGAGACTAGAGCTTTGTTCTGCCTTACTTCTTGCAAATTTGTTACAAGCTACCTTGCCTGCGCTAACAGTGCAAATTTCTGAGACATTTGCGTGGTCTGATTCCAAGATCACACTGGCATGGTTGAAGTCCGAACCGAGAAGATGGCAACCGTTCGTAGCTAATCGAGTTGCACAAATTCAAGAGCTGACTCATAACGTACACTGGAACTTTGTGAGCGGTCTGGAGAACCCTGCTGATTGCGGTACGAGAGGAATACTTCCAACTAAACTAGAACAGTGCGACTTGTGGTTCAATGGACCTGATTGGTTAAAGAGTTCTACTTTTCCGAATGAAGAGTTTGAAGAAAATCCACAATTACAAGAAGACATGTCTGCCGAAGCTAAAAGAACATCCAAGGTGATTATGCTGAACGTGGTTGATGAGAATTTTAAGGTTGAAGTTTTTCAAAAATTTTCGTCTTGGAATAAGTTGAAAAGAATAGTTGCCTATTGTTTGAGATTTGTGAAGAACTGTTCTCTTGCTACGTGTCAAAGAAAAAGGTCCTTCTTAACAACAGCAGAATTAAACGAAGCCGAGAAATGCATTGTTAAATTCATCCAGCGTGATCATTTTTCGATGGAAGTTTCCTATCTTTTGGCAAGCAAGCAACTTCCGTCGAACAACAAGATTATTCCCTTGACTCCGTTCTACGATGATTCCGGAATAATTCGTGTCGGTGGTAGATTGAAAAATTCAATGCTTACAGAATCACAGAAACATCCGATTTTGCTTCCTAAAACCGATCATGTTGTGAACTTAATCATCACCGATTATCACCTGAAACTTCTTCATGCCGGTCCGCAACTTATCCAGGCAGCTCTCAGAGAGAAATTTTGGATTCTTTCAGCCCGAGATGCAGTTAGAAGAGTAGTTAGAAAGTGTATTCCATGTTTCAGAAATCGCCCAAATCTCGCCGAACAAATCATGGGAGAGCTTCCAAAGTCTAGAGTTTGTCCCTCTTCTGTATTCCATCGAACGGGTCTTGACTTCGCCGGCCCATTCTTGATACGGAGCTCCAAGGGAAGAGGAAGTCGCAATACTAAGTGCTACATCTGCGTCTTCGTCTGCTTCGCAACGAAGGCGGTTCATCTTGAAGTCGTTAGCGATTTAACATCAAGAGCATTTATTGC
>BGPR01020114.1:0-28271 GCA_013235015.1 Araneus ventricosus
ATCTTTTGTTTTGATTTTGTTTTCAAAACTTTTTCGCGTCATTGTGGTCATAGTTTTCATTTTGTTGAAGTCGTGATTCCACGGGCAACGCCGTGCGCGTGCTGCTAGTCTATACTTATAAAAGGCAATGTTTGTGTGTGCATGTGTGTGTGTGTCTGCGATGTCCAGACGAATCTATCGCACTTACAGCCATGAAATTTGGCACACAGGTAGTCGTAATGGTGACTGAATGCACCTCGAAGCCGAAATTCTAAAATTTATTCTAGAAAATTTTTTATTTAATGTTTTGTGTTGTTTTGGGTGATTTTTCGCATTCATTTCTCAATAGCATGGCTTCGAATAACTGTGCGAAAAAAACTATTACACCATCGGAAAGAACAAACGATTTGCGTTTGAATCGAGTTTGTTTCGTACGTCTAATGATATTTGCTGAATTTTGAGAATTTTTTTAAAAATAGTCAGTTTTTGCACAAAATGTTAAGAATTGATTTTCATATTACTCCATCCGACGTTCTAATAAAGATATCATTTTCAATTTTTTCGGTAGTAAATCAATTAATTTTCTCCGATTTAAAACAAGAACGGTTAATATATTTTATTTCTCCGATTTTAAATTAATTTATTTCTTGATGGGACCAGAGAATATTTCTCGAATGCCAACAGTGAAGAACCACGCCGTTTCGCCCTGGCTACGCCTTTTATAAGTATAGACTAGCAGCACGCGCACGGCGTTGCCCGTGGAAAAAAACAGTCGTGATTTATTTCCTTCGCTGGACGCAGACATCAATACCAGAACGTTCTAACTTGAAATCGTGAAATTATGAAATGCCAATGCCGAAATAAAGCAAATTTTGCATATATATATATATATATATATATATATATATATATATGATTAAAATTAACCATTATGCGTACCGTACCTCAAAGCATGATTATAATAAAGATGCGAAAGTATGTTTTTTTTAAATTAAGTTCATTTCGTTATAAAAAAAACCCGAAGTAATATCGAAGTAAAATTATGACAATGATATGCCATTTTCTGGGCGGTTGAGAGTTATTTTTCTCGATCAAGTTCCTCGCGCGGCACTTCTTCGGAACGTTGCTGGCAATTTTGATTGGTGGACGCGCAGGATACGTCATGACCTTCACCTGAATGAATTACTTCGATTATTATTTTCGGATTCGATTTTATATTTTGCTTGCTGTATAATAATCATTTTCACGTTTCAATTTTGTAATATTGTTTTGGATTAACGTACTCTGTACTGTAGCGTGAAAAAAAGTAAGCAGGAAAATCAAATAATGTGTATCTTTTGTTTTGATTTTGTTTTCAAAACTTTTTCATGCCATTGTGGTTTTTTTTAATTTTTTTTTTATTTTGTTAAAGTCCTGATTCCACGGGCAACGCCGTGCGTGTACTGCTAGTTTAAAATACTTTTAAGTATATTTTACAACAATACTTTTTGCACTGTTTTAGCTACTGTACTTAAACACATACACACATACTTTTTGTGAGCATGTTATCGTTGCTCTAGTTAAGAGCAAATGTTTATAAATAATATAAAGACAGACAAATCAAACCTAAAACATTATCATGCGGATGTTTCGGGCTAGAGGTTCGAACCTCCTTTAATTTTTCTTCATCTTTTTTTCTGTCTAAACTTAAATAAGATTTACTTCTAAAAATATGTGTAATTAGTTCCTTGAATCTAACATTAGAATGAAAATTGTTTAATATACGACTGTTGTGTGTTATATGCTTGGGTCAATCGGCATCTCCAAATTTCGGCATGTTCTTCGGTTGCAGTTGCTGCATGTTTGGATTGGAGTGAATGGGGGGTAATATTTTTAACCGTTATCACTTCAATAATTAATATTGTAAAAAATACTATACTAAGAGACCAAAAGTAGTGAATTTTTGTTAAAATTAGCAATTTTAAAAATTTAATGCTTTTACTCAGTGCCTATTTCGACGTAAAACAGTAGAAATGAGGCAATTTGCGAGGGTAAATTTACCATACTAAAAATAGAGATTTCAAATTTAATTTACAACATTCCCTATGCGGAAATAGATATCACTAGAAATTAAATACAGTAATACTTCGGTTTTCGCTGACTTCCGTTATCGTCGATTTTTCCCACGAAATATTTGTCTCGGTTTATCTCGGATTTCGTCACAGAAATAGAATTCTTTCGACAGCTTTCTCGTACGACATGGGTTCACTGACTCTGAAGCTGGTCTTAGTCAAGGGCGCCTATATGATAGTTTGTGGAGAGGGGCCTAGATCTGGGGGTATGGAGTATTTTTAATATTTTGGAAGACGAATGGTGACTTGTAAGTAGCCATAAAAAAGTTCCAGTTCCGACCCTGTTAAAAACTTTGTCCTGCTACTAAAATACTAGGCCACGGTACTCATACTCTATAAAAAAGAATAACACCTTGTTTTAACTACTTTATCAAAACCAGTGAATATTTAGCAACACAAATGCAGGAGCAAAGTCCTTACACTTTAATACAGAAAATAAACTAAAAATATACACCTCATAAGATTTTACACTTGTAGCGGTTACAATGAACTGCCTTCTCCTTTCTATGGTAGGTGGCGCTACTGGAGCCATCTTTTTCCCATGATGCCTCTCTGTCATTCTACTCTGTGTGCTTGTCTCGTGATGTTGCACTCTGCCTTGTCTTGTGTCTTGTAACTTTAATGTTCTGTGCTGTGGAACGTAGCCTAATAAAAAATGGTTCCTAAAATTGAATGGATTCTTCAGCAGCACTACACACAAACTTGAGTCTCGTCCCTCTATACACTGGTATTGAAATAAAAAGCAAACTGTAAGGTAAATTATTATGCATAGGTTAGTTTATGGACATGTTTATCTGAAAAAGCAAACTGTAAATTTCTTTTCTTATTGCCGAACAAGTCAATCACTTTGTCCTCGAAACCAGGATTTTTCGCTCTTTTCCGCGGAGGACAAAAAAAATTTTCGTCCTCCAAATTCAAAATTTCAACTCGCATTTTACGTTTTAGACCTTTCTGATCATTAATTCTTTTTCGACTTTTAAATCATTTTCATGAAAGAAAAATCACATGACTACACTATATTTTCCCTTTCCCTGAGAGCTGGATTGGGGGGGCCGCGGCCCCACCTTGCCCCCGGGTATGGGCACCCATGGTCCTAGTGCCAAAAGACCAAGAAGGGAAGTGACCCCAGATAGGGTCTTGATGCCTAGGGTTATCATAATTGTCAAGCATTGATACGGGACGTTTAAGTACTAAATAAATAAAACATGATGGGTAGGTAATGGATGGTAACTCTGATAAAAAAAAAAATCAAGTTTAAGCAGTCTAATAAAATGAACGCGTAGAATATTAAAGAAGATGCGAGGCAAATCCTTTTGAGCCCATTCGTATTTTAAAGTCGATTTTACTTTCTAAATTATATCATTTTCTTCTTTCACATAATTATAAAGTTGGGCGTAGGTCATTTTAAGATTGCAATGACAATACGAAATTCGTCCGACAATTGAGTTGACATTAGGGAAAATATTCCCTCCACATTTGCATTGTTAGATGGAATAACAAATATGTATTCGTGTTAAACACGACTCCTGATCAACATTAGAGAGAAGACGGGACAAATAGTTCTGAGTAGTGAAATACGGTATCAATCCCGTATATACGGGGCGTATGTCAACCCTATTCCTTAGCTATTAACCCTTCATAAGGCCATTTTTTCTAGTTGTGGTATAATAAAATTACTTTGGTTTTGAGATTCATTTAAGAAAAGAAATTCATTTATCTTATTGGATGACATTATTTTTTGTTAATTAATTACTGATTAATTACCACTTCGTTATGGTTTGAGATAAGAATTTGGAACATCCATGTTTTTGTTTCATCGAAAAATTTGGCGAGAACTTACGCCCACCTTAAAAAACGCATTCAAAAATTAATGAATTTAGTGGGAAGTATATTCCCAGAGCCTTAGAAAAGATTAACCTGTCAGCCTATTACCCAACCTAAGGTCCTTACGGAGGGGGATTCCCCTCCCAAACAATAATATCTGCAGCTTTTTCTCTTCTCCTCCTCGCCTTCCGTACGCCAACAAGAGTTTTCAGAAACGTATAAAAACGTAAATGCATGTAAAACGTTCATTTATTCTGTACATTCGTCTTTTATAATAATTTCTTATTGTTTATAGTAGGGGAAGGTAGTGTACCTAGGTCCCATTTTTACTTTTTAATTGGATAATTACTAAAAAAAAGGTAACAAAACAATTTTTCTGTCATATTTTAGGCCTTTATACACAATATATATATTTTTATAAATTTAAAAAAAAAAGTATTTCAGTGCATTATTTACAATTTAAAAAAATGTGCAAATAGGACCAAGGTACAATCATGGTAGTGTACCTTGGACCAGCTATTTCTAGATTTAAAAAATCTAACCGAATAATTTGAACATAAACATTTATTGGTATTTTAGCTACAGAAAAATGTTAATGAGCACTTTTACTTAATGAGGTCTTAGATTAGACCGAATATAAAATTATTACAGCAACAGTTTCATTCCTATGAGTAGGCTTAACCAACATTGTAATTAGAGAAGTCAATTCCAAATGTTAATTTCCGAAGCTGCCTTTCAGATCCTCCAGTCAACACGGGATGTGGTAACTTCCACATTACATCACATTTTTCCACAACATAAGTGGTAGACCATGTAGTGGTCATGCACCAAGGTACACCACTTGGGCATGGTCCAAGGTACACCACTTGGCCATTTCATGGAAAATGGCTGACTACTAAATTGAGGTTAAGCTTAACACAATTTCTAACACATGTTATTATAGCTAAAACTGTGCTTTATAAGTTAGGCATTTTACTATAAAGTAATTTATGTATGTTTAGGAAATATTAACACAAAATTCAACAGGAAAAAAATTACTTTTGATGGGTCAGTTTCCTTTTTCAGGATTCATTCATTCAAATGAGCACCTTGACAAATAAGTTCAGGTACACTGGGACCTCTGATGGCAAGTGTACAAAATACATATAACATTTTCTATACATCTATACAGATAGCGCTAAAATCGGCATAGGTTCAAGGTACACTTATGTCCAAGGTACACCACCTTCCCCTACAGTGAAATGATAAACCTGCCTATAACGATATTTTCTTCGACCCCCGGCGGAATTCCTATTTACTCAGTGTATTTTTAACTGGCATACAACAATAACCACTTTTTAGACTCGCCTGTCTATAACGATAATTTCACTTCTTCAGAAAGCTGGTACAGTACATTTATTTTCTTGGGAAACGACGCCCTATCGTCAAGAATGCCAGATAACATGGGAATCGGAGAGAGAGGGGGCTAGAAACCGCATCATTTTGCGGCAGGTAGATCTGGGGGGAGGGGATAGCGACTGGAATGTGCTCTGACTCCTGGTGGGTATAAACCTGTTCATTCGCATTTAGCAAATTGATCTGACCTCTAGTTCCTTGAAATTCGCTTTGTGTTAACACTTTGAGTCTACGATGGTGCGGCGTAAAACATAGACTAAAAAATATGGAATTTTTCAGTCGACGAAAGCTAATTATGAAAAAAACCAGCGGGAGTCCCTCTCCGAAACTTTCTTGCATATGCCCAGTAATGTGGGGTGGGTAAATATTTTTTGGGTATATAACCCGGGTATTTACCCAAGGCCTGGGTATTTTGAGAAAAAAAAATTATGAATGGTGATTTACAATGAAACTTATAAAATTTATGTATTCCCAAAAACTTGATATTTTGCAAAAAAAGTGTCTCCGCGCGCATAAAAATTGCGTATTTTCGCAATTTTTATACGCGCTGAGGGTACCACAACTAATATGATTTTATGTAACGTTTTTGAGTAAGAAATTTTATTATAGATATCACATAAGATTTCACCACACCTCTGGTTAATCAAGGTCGTCCATCTGGAGTATGTCAAAATGAAGTTTCAATTTAGGGGGGTTGCCATAATTTCTGAAAATCGCGTTTGCCTCTCGTTACTATTTCCTTCGTTGACCGCGCCAAGGCGAAAGGAAATCATACTGTCAATAACCGCTTGGCGGCAGTTACTGTCGCCAATACACAATAGCAACACAAATCTACAATTAAGGTTAGAAGAACACATACAAAATTACATTTATATAAGTAATTTTGTTAAGAAGTTATTGCATTCAAAAGTATGCGATTATACAGACCGACAGACAGTCAACCGTTTAACGGATTTGGTCCAAAATTTGATACAAACATACATTCCTGATGATAAAAATGTGTACCAAATGTTATCCACCTAGCTATTGAAGTTTTTGCCTTAATAGTGTTCACATGAAAGTGGACAGACAGACTTCCCGTGGACTGATTTTGTAACAAATTTGATAGAAACCTACAAATTATGTGTAAAGATCACATACCAAATTTCATTCCCGTAGCTCTAATAGTTTTCGAGTTATCATGTTCACAGACAGACATAATTCCAAAATTGTGTTTTTAGGACTCGGGGAGGTCTAAAACGCGGAGATTTGAATATTTTGACGTTTACAATACTTCCTCTTTGTATACTTCGTATACGAGAAAGTAAAAAAGAAAATTGAAAGATGCTATGGGAAAAAAAAGTAAAATGAATGAAAAACGATCTAAAGGATACTGTAAATGAGAATGCTGCCAAAATTTAAAACTAAAATCTTCATTTTGTAGTTCTTAAAAAAAGCCTAAATATAAAATTTTATTTTAATATATAAAATTGTATATTTTATATGTTAATAAAATAAATTTTATATCAGCTATTTATTTGTAAGAATCAATGAGAGTAATAAATATGTTAGTGTATAAATACATACACACGCACATAAACATTGGAACCCAAACTGTCTATAGCGATACAAGCAGGGCCGGTCCGAACAAAAACGGGTCCTGGTGCAAAGCAAATTCGCGGGGCCTTGAAACTAATTTGGTAAAACAAAATAATAATTTATTGCATTTTGCTGTATTGCACTGCACAAATTGGTATATTAACGACTTAGGAATACATAAATAATAAAATTATTTTATTTATGTACGATTTAAAAGGTGATTAAAATGTTAACTTTATGAAAATAATAAAAAAATCATTCAAAATAATAATAAAAAATTATTATTTTGAATCTCGAGAATGATTTTTCTGCAGATACGACGGCCATTGATATGGGCAATAAATTTTTCAGAACAATCACACAATTTGAATACAGTTCAGATAAATTATTTTTTAAATAAATATCATAATATTGTGACCCTGTTACTCAAAATCCGACGACAAATTTTGATTTCATTAAATAAATCAATACAATTCATTTTGTCATGCAAAGTCGCATTTAGGTCTCTGCCGTTTCAGACAGTTTGTGAATTCTTAATTATATAAAAATTCATAAAATGTCTCATGTTTATGATAAATTTCGAATCTCTTCTTAAAAGAAAAAATGTCACTATAGATTATGACTAGAAAATATTGAATTTGGAAATATTCTTTGACAGATGAAATAGCTAATTAGTTCCTTAAAATCAAAACTGTTTTTTCCCCTTCAAGTTCTTTTATTTTTATATTCAGATGTCACTTTTAACTAACTCTTCCTCTATTTCTTTTGCAGTTACGAAACCAGGATATAAATCCCGATGCACGATACTTCTCAAAAATTTTTTAAAGGCCTTTTAAATGTGAATTTATATACCGATATCTATATTAGAAATATCTGGGTCGCAATATTTACCTCGTTCAGTATGTCATACCAAATAACGAAACTTCATAAAAATTCAAATGGAGTTTAATGTCATATATTCATAAAGAAAATTCGAAGCTAGAAAAAATTTTGATTCTTGATATCTCTTAGATTTAAGCCTTTCGAAGCGACATTCCCACGTCGTTTCTGACAGTGGTTTTAGAGTAAGATATCTGAGAGGTTTTTTTAATATATCTCCAGAACATTATACTTACAAAAATATTATATATGCTTTCTTAAGTCATAAAAAATTAATTTGCAAGAGTAGATGATTTTCAAATGTCTCGAAGAACAAAATTCAAATTATGATTTCTGCTGATCAAATAGTGTGCTTTGGAATTCTATGCAGGATAAGCGATTTATTAAGCAACTGTCCACACAGTTCCCCAAATGTAATTCCTCTTTTCCTAATAGGCTTTCAATAACCCTTTCCCTGTCGAGTCTTTTACCGTTTTAAAAAAAAAATCGTTCTTGTATACTCACATCACTTTCAGAGTCGTTAACATATCTTAAAATCTATAATTATAAAAGGCAATGTTTGTGTGTGTGTCTGCGATGTCCAGACGAATCTATCGCACTTACAGCTATGAAATTTGGCACACAGGTAGTCGTAATGATGACTCAATGCACCTAGGAGCCGAAATTTTAAAATTTAATCTAGAAAATTTTTTATTTAATGTTTTGTGTTGTTTTGGTTGATTTTTCGCACTAATTTCTCAATAGAATGGTTTTGAATAGTTGTACGAAAAAATAGATAAACCATTGGAAAGAGCAGACGATTTACATTCTAATGAAGTTAGTTTCGAATTTCTAACGTAATTTACTGAATTTTGGGAATTTTTTAAAAAATAGTCACTTTTCAAAAATAAAATTTTCTGGAATCCTTAAAACTCTTGCATCCGATGTTCTAATAAAGATATCATTTTGAAAATTTTTCAGCTTATAACTGCAACGGTTCTGTCGGATTTAAAACAAGAATAGTTAAAATATCTTTTGTCGTTTTTTTTAAATTAATTTTTTCCTGGTAGTTGAACGATATTTTTCCTCTAGAGAAGCTTCCGCCCGCGACAGCTCTCAGGAACGTTGCGGGCAATTTCATTGGCTGACGGGCCAGGGTGACGTCATTACTTTCGCGTTCTGCGAGAAGATGATTTATTTACTCGATGACTTCGATTATTATTTTTAAGCGTGTCTTAACTTATTTCTTTGCCTTTCGTACTTTGCTTGCGGTGTAATAAATATCAGATTGTAATTTTTTAACATTGTTTGGATTTAACGGTACTCGGTCGAGAGGAAAAAGAGGCGGACCAAGTCAATAATATATATATTTCTGTTTTGATTTCGTTTTTAAAACTTTCATTTATGTGTAATTGTATGTGGGCTTTTTTTTTATTTTGTTGAAGTCCCGATTCCACGGGCAACGCCGTGCGCGTACTGCTAGTAACAGATAATTGTTCTTGATGGCTCTGGAGTGCAATCTAATAAAATTGTGAAATACTTAACTTTTTTATTTAAATGCATTATTTACATTCTAACTTTTTAGCCAAAGCAGAAATCAATTCGTCTCGTACTCTACGAGATAAAAAGGAACGCGATGCTGATTTTACACAATGATCCAAATGTTGTTTCACGATTGGGTGAAATCTTGCAAGTGATTCTATTCTATTTCTTAGAGTTGTATGGTTTATACAAAGCATCGCTACTTGCCTTGAATGCCAAATTATGCTCTGATGAAAAGGTACGTCTTAACTAATCCCAGCGCCGTGGGCTAGAGGTAATTGGCGCTCCGTCAGAATTGTAATTAGGAATTTGAACGCCTGTGGTCTGAAGAAAATACCTACCTAATAAAAAAACCTGAAGATCTAAGAAAGAAAAAAAAAGGAGAGAGGCACCTGTTTCTCTGATTTAAGCCTTATAGTGTGACGAATTAGAACTTTTTCATATTTAAAATTATAATTAAATAATTTCTTTGGTTCAGAATTTAAACACTAGGTGAAATCAGTGCAGTAAATTTGCAAGCGCCTTTGGATCATTCGCGCTTCTGCGCTACAGCCCAGGGTTGCTATATTGGCCTTTTTAAGGCCAAATTGTGGAAATTTGTCCTTTTTTAAAAGCCCTTGGCCTTAGGAATTTTCATTTGCCCTTAAATTCATTTTTGAACTTTTTTGGTTTTATTTTTCCTTATGATTTTTAGAACGATTCTTAATATATAATTCTATTATTTTTCTAATAAACTTTAGAACATTGAAAAATAATGTAGAACGTTCTTGTTAACAAGAGTGATATATTTCGGTCGAACATTTTATTCTGGACCAACAAGAACAGAATTCCTTTTTCTTTCTTTCTTTTTCTTTTGTAAGTGGCACATGTAGATGTTTTAAAAAAAATTCACTTGAATTTTAGTTTTAATAGAACAGTATTACACATATGTCAATCTGGTGGGATTCCTTTTCATGAAGGATAGTCATTTTCTTATAGCAAAATAAAGGGAAAATGCGCACCTTCATGAAATTTTCAAATTTGGCCTTATTTTAAAGACAGTTTGGCCTTATTTCGCTATTTTGTTCTGGCAACCCTGTTACAGCCCAATTAGCCCATTGGATAAGGCAACCCTGCTGATCAATACAAAATTGTGAAGCCATTATTCGTTCATAAACACATCTTACACAGTGCATTTCGTTTTTTCTTATTTTACCATGTTATCTGTCATAGCGTTTACCAGTTTGAAATTCTTTTTAAATTGTAACAATTTATATGTAAATGATATTCTGATCTTTCATGACTTTGCAATCGCGAACTTGAATGAAACTCAATCATTAAGTCCAGTTAAACAGAAAGAAATCATATTTGAAGAGTGGCACAATGTGGCATCTTTGTATTTTGAGGAGAGTAACCATCCCCATCTTCGTTCTTGATATTTCTCATTTGTTAATTTTCTTAAGTAATTTCAGAAAAACTACTGTTATTTTTATCATTCGGTAATTGCAGTTGTTTTTTACTTATGTCAAACCATTTGGTATGATAGCCGTTCTAAATTTATCGGTTATAATTTCAGGCCAATTACCAGGATCATTGATATCGACATTTCGTTTTCAACTCTTTGTTGATCCTGTTGAAGCTGCGATCTTCGCACTAATTCATCTCTTAATCCAACTCATCTTAATCGACGCTCTTAAAAAAATCCACCTTCTAAGGGTTTCCTTCTGCTTCATAATTATATTTCCTTTTCCCAGTTTTCTTTAATGGCTTTCCTCTTCATTAAGAAGAAAGCTGTCTTTATGATGATTAGAATTGTTTTCGCAGATGTTATATGGCGAAATTTGATTTTTTTTAATAATCCCATGTTGCAGATTTTCGGTTTTTAAAAATTTTGCAAGGGAGTTCCTCTCGTTTTCAGCACACACACACACCCTTCTATGTTTTTCTTAATTTATCAGATCCACGCATATATTTTCTTCCGGCGTTTCTGCCTCTCCTAGTCATGTTTCGAAAATGTCCAAAAATAATATATAAAAATTAAGATCAATTTTAGTAGTTTGATTACAACAAACATTTAAATATATTTAGTAAATTTCAATAATATATTAAACATTTGTCTTCCCTTCAAATATACGAATACTTTATTTATTTCCCCACCTAATGATAAAAACGTAACTATCAGCAGTTCCAACGCAAGCATAATGGAACACATTGTTTTCACTTTTCTTGTTCTGTTTTAGCTGTGTAGTAAGATTCAAAGCCCCCAACCTTGCCTTTGATTGGTTTACGTGAAATATGCACATGTCGCGTATTTATATTCAAATGCATGTATATTCGGATTAAAATAAAAAAATAAGAAAGCATTTTTAATTTGCAAAATCAGTCAGCCACCTTTAGAAAACGCCGGGCCTTGGGCCGTCGCACCCCCTCCGGCCGGCCCTGGATACACGATAACTGTCTATAATAATAAAGTGTCTGTATTTTCTAGGTCCCTACAATATCATTATATACAGGTTTTACTGTATAGTGAGCGTTGATTTTCTGAAGCAGGCAATATATATGATACCAAACGGAACAGACTTCTGAAAATGCTGAAAAATTGTTGTTCTTCTATCACAATTCCAAGCTTTACGATGATAAAGTATATATTTATATCAAATACTTATGTACTATGCAACTTAAAATTGAGAAAATGCTAAGATATATTTTTGATAATAAATGTATTAAAATGCTATTCTGCAACATTCTTTGTTAAATATATTTAAAAGCACATTTAAAAAAATTATTAGCCTGAATTTATTCGTCCATACAGAATATTCGGCAAAAGGGCCGAATAATAGTTACATATCTAATTAGAAGCTGGTGGTCCATGATCTGAAAACTTGAATAAAGGAAAATCCAGTGAAAATATATTAGTGTACTAAAAATCAGTACAACAAAGCAAAAACGACAAATTTTTGAACTAAAAATGGCAGCAAAGAATTTTTTAAAATATTTAACAGCATTAGCAAAATTAAGCTCAATAATTAGACAGTAAGTTATTTTAATAAATAGTGATAATAATTATTAAAAATGCTTATAATTATAATTTAAATAAATATCTAATTGTATTTACCAAAAAAATGTGCAGCATTTTGAATGCAATAAAACTTCTGCATAAACAGCACATTCCACACTATTGTGCTCAATTTTTTTTTTTTTAAAGCAAGAAATTTCTTATACCTGCATTGTAAAGGAGTAGTCCTGCAGAGAATTAAGAGCCTTAAATAATTATTCTTTTTATGATCACTAAAGACACAAGGACATTAATTAACAAAAGCTATTCAAAAATGATAAGATGACCGACTTTTTTTCCAGTGAAAAAAAAGGACACAAATAAATTGAAGAAAAAAAAAATATCGTAAATAAAAGAAACATTTTGTTCATTGCAACAATAATTCAGAATACACTATAATATGATAAATGCATAATAAAAGCATTCGTAACGTTTCAAATTATAATTATGCTTACAAGCCTATTAATTATTATTTAAATGAGTACTTTTCCATACAATGAATATTTTTTGTCAATGTATCGTCTTCTAACAATGTATTGGAAATATCTGAACAAAACATTATCCTTCATATTGAATTCTACGGCAAGTGTTGCAGCTGCTAGAGTATTAACATTCAATCTCGATTTCTCACTTGTCCAAAAATCATTAGCAAGTGAAAATACCCTTTCAACTGCTGTATTAACTCTCTGAACCTGGTTCAAGAGAGAATTCCAGTACCTCAAAAACTGAAGTAAATTTTCGTTCACGAAAACAGTATGAAATCCTTCCTTCTTTACAGAAATTCCAGGAGGACGACACCAAAGTTTAGGCGATCAATTGTACACAAAGAAAGGAACAACTTTTCTGCCGTAAAATTCACTCAGGCGTCCGAAACCGCCTGAGTTCGGCCTCTGTCGAATGGGGCGATTTGCGGCGGTTAGGGATCATAGAGTTAATTCTAGGGTAGTACAACGAATTTTGAACATGAATAAATTTTCACAAGAAATACGTTCATTTTTGAAATGGCTGAGTATTTACACCATCTTTTTATCAATTTCATCGTGTTTATTTTCCTATTGTATTAAATTTTTCAGAATTTAAATCTAAATTCAGTCTTCTAATTTCCAATATTGAAAAGGAGGACACTTTTAGAGGGAGGACAGAACTTACAGAAAGAGGATGGTTGGTCACCTTAGAAATGAGAGTGCTTTATAATTTTCAGATTTGGCTTCGAATTAACCAAAATAAATGGCTAACTCGAATTGTAAACGACATTTTAACATTATGTTGAGAGGAAATTGGGCGAAAACTCGCCAATAATTACACTGACAAATTCGAAAAATCCAAGTTCCGCTGTATCATATTCGTCACTATTTTCTTAAAGCAGAATTTTTCTTTAAGTTATGTGTAAACAATGCACATATTGCAGGAGTATTTTCTCAAATGAACAATATCCTTAAGTGAAAAAACTCGGCTGTTGGGAAAACAATAAAAGTATAGATAATTACTATAAAGATTATTTAGATTCAAAGATACAACAAATTCTACAAAAATTTTTTAAAAAAGAGAAGATCCCTTGGAACAAATTCGTAGTCCTAAGAAATATACAATAAGTTTTGCAATAAGGGGCCGTTCAAATATTACGTAAGCACCCAAGGGGGGTTGCGATTTGCTTATTTCTGCTGACAAGGGGGGAGGGGGAGTATGAGTGATGCTTACGTAAGACATTAAAATCACTTTATTTCCGAAAATCTCTTGTAACTTGCACAAATAATTTAATTAAAAAAAATTAAATTTGAAAAAAAAGTTAAATTTGGCAAAAGGAAATTAAACTTGATTTTTGTAATCTTAAACTTGAAATTATAAGGAAATTAAACTTACATTTTTTTTTTTGATTTTAAGCCTAGTTAAGAGTTTTTTATTTGTATTAAGTCCTAAAATTTTTAAAATTAGTTTATTACTGTTATACGTTTTATAAAAAAAAGAACAGGGGGGTTGCAGTTTGCTTACGTAATTATAAGAGGGGGGTTTGCGATTTGCTTATTTTTGCTGACAAGGGGGGGAGGGGGTCAAAAAATACCAAAAACATGCTTACGTAATATTTGAACGGCCCCTAAATATGAATCAGTCTGGCGAAAATTAATAGTAAAATACAGTATTTATGTTTTTATATCCCCTTCTGCTTTTTTTGCCAATTTTTTTTAATACTTAGACCGAATCCAAGGAAAGAAAAGCTATCTCCAAATTCTACAGCTGCTACCATTATCTAGAGCGTCCTGGATGTAATCCAAAATTTTGTCACTTTATTTAACAACTATTGACATAGAGTGTACCATTTATAAGTACAGCGTCTACATACTACCAAAACTGAAGTTTTACAGACTCATTTTATGGGAATTTAACTCCACTGAATCATTTGAAAATAGCAACTTCAATTTAAAAAATGTATAATGTACAAAGAATTTCAACGTATGATTACACATTTCTTGCTGAAGCGGAAACTGAATTAGGCATATCTTAACAAACAATTCGAAGAAAAAAAAACAAACAAGAACATAAATTTGATATGAAAAAAAAAAAAAAATAGCCGAAATCAGAGTTTAAAAATTACAATATTATTAGTTCACTACCTTATTTATTTCAGGTCAATATATTTCAATATTTGATACATAGGAATGGTAAATTTATGTTAACTTTATATTAAGTCGTATGTCAGTTTTAAGATAATCATTTTATTAGTTCTTACAAAAAAAACTGAACTGAATTAGTATTAAAGACAAATAAAACATTACAGAAATCAATTTTTCGAAGGAGTTACATAATAATGAATAAACTACCAGTATGCACTATACGTTGGATTATGTCATAAATGATACATAACTTCTTAAATGAAATATAAGAGATTACCAAAAATTAAAACTATACATAATAGCGATCCGTTAAAAATTGATTCCAAATTTGATACAATTATTGTACTCATTCAAACACCAGAAATTTTAGAGTCAACAAATCATATTTTACTTAAAATGCACTCAAACGATTACAAATGTGAATAGTTTTCATGAAAGAATCTTACAACTCTTCGCTTTTCAAAAATGCAAACTAATTTTGTACACACAAAGATAACAAAATGAATTTTAAAAAAATTTCCACCTGTTCTTATAAAAATTATAATAAAGGATTTAAATTAGTAAATCTTTCGATGATTTACTTTGCATCTTTTCAACGTTTGGTCTTTCGATTTAACCAAAAGAGTTAAAACATCCATGGCCAAAGCTATAAAAATCAAAATATACGATTTTAATTAGGAAATTATTCGAAGAATTACTTGTAACTTCTCAACTTTTTGTCTTTAGACTTCACCAAACCAGTTAAAACATCCATGGCCAAAGACGGTGTCTTCTCCCGCAAGTTCTTCCATTCCACTGTTTTCTCCAGAACTTCAAACTCTTCACAACTGTTACAGATGAAATCTATGGCATAAGCTTTCAAATCTTCATCATGCAAATCTCCAAGAACTAGAGTCTTCAATACATTTTCAACAGACACGCAACTCTTCAGGTAATCGCCGCATACTCTTTTCAGGTCCTGAAGCTGGTACTTATTGGCAGCGAACAGAAGTTCACCGGCAGATTGAACCGAGAGTTCTCCAGTTTTTCCAGTATAAATGTAAGTCAGCATGGTCTTAAGAACCTGTGAGCTTACGTCACTGATCTCCACTTTGTTTTCTAGAGTTTCTTTCATTTCTGTAGTAAACATGGCAGCAAAGACCGGTGATCTTGCACAAAGGATGTTCTTGTGAGCTGAAAATGAATCAGTTCCACACTTCAAATTCACATCGGAAAAGTAAGTCTCTTTTGGATCCAACAAAAGTTCAAAATCACTTGACAATTCTTGTAAAGATCTGATCTGATCCCCTTTGGCATATTCCTTGTTTGCTACGTTAGCAGGAATTGTTAAAATTCCGGAGATGGAGTAGTTATCAGAGCTGTAATCGTAATAAGGGTCGTTGACATAATAGTCCCCGCTTGCGTAATCGTAATAAAGATCGTTGTCATAACGGTCGCTGCCAGAAAACTCTAATAATCCTATTAACGTAGTTGAGGAATCAGCTTCAAACAACTGTTTAAACTTCCGCTGAAGTACACACTCGTCATTACGCATCAATTTCAAAGTTCCTGAAACTATTATTTCCTTGGCAGTCGAATTCCTACGAATTTCTAAAAATTCAGGTCTGTATGACTGCATTTGATTATACTGAGACCACCAACATACGAAGCTCCATTCTGCGTTTATTTTGTGATTCGAAATATAGCGTTTTTTCTTTCGGTCTAAGGTTTCGTGTATCAACTGGCAGTTGAAAGAAAGCTCGGTCATTTCATTCACATTAACTGGAATATTAGGAAATTAAGGTTCGCAAACTCGCTTTAACCACAGTGGGCTTTGACTCAACGTCCGTGTTCAAAATCCGTCAGATTGCCATCGGCACTTTCAGCAGCAAGAGAAAGTTTATCTCCTGACCTTCCGAGCTGGCAGGGAAATAAACCGTTTGAGAGCTTGTGATGTTATTGAGGAGAAAAGCTTTCTTCTCTTCTGATATAATGGGTAAGTCTATTTTCAAGCGAAGGGGAGATGCGAATTTCGATCTGCATCAGTAACTTCCAGCCTGGCGGCTCATGACCAGTGATGTGGGGTGGGTAAATACTAAGTGGGTAGGTAAATATTTTTTGGGTATATACCCGGGTATTTACCCAAGGCCTGGGTAAATACCCAAAAACTGGGTATTTTGCGGGGAAAAACTTTTCGAATGCTGGTTCACAACGAAACATACAAACTTCTATAAATACCCAAAAACTTGATATTTTTCAAGAAAAAAAAAGTATTTGTGAATAACGATTCAAAAATAAACTTAAAATTTATAAATATCCAAAACTGGGTAATTTACAAAAAAAATTATTTGAGAATGGTGATTCAAAAAGAAATATTAAATTTATAAATACCCATACACAGAATATTTTGCAAAAAATGTATTTGTGAATGGTATTTCAAAGTAAAACATATAAAATTTATAAATACCCCTAACTATATAATTTGCAAAAAAAAAAAAAAAATGCATTTTCGAATGGTGATTCAAAATGAAACATAAAAATTATAACTATCCCAAAACTGGATATTTTGCAAAAAAGTTATTTGCGAATGGTGATTCAAAATGAGATATAAAAATAAGTATCCTCAAACTGGATATTTTTTTTAAGTATTTGCGAATGGAGATTCAAAATGAAACATATAAAATTTATATACATAATACATAGTTTATAATTTTTTTAAAGTTTTGACTAAATTATAAAAAAAAACCCAATTGCTAACAGGATTCAGAATAAAGTATTCTAAAACTTAAACGGAAACGGGGATAATTTAGTTTTTCCAGTTTGAAGCTATGACACTTACAATAGAGTAATAATTTTTAACACCGTTTATGTTATACTAGTTGTCTTCGGCAATCATCTTTTCTCCGGGCATGTAATTTCAACTGACTCTCTTATGCATAATTTGATATTCATGGTTCCCTTAACAAAATAATTTGAAACTTCAAATTGTGATAGAGATTTAACCCGCGTTCTTCACGTAGCCTTGCACTTGTTCTGTTCCTTGTCTATTTGAAAGCCCCTAATGGAGTCAAGTAACATCTAATTGTGTACGTAATCGACACGAACTATAATTTAACAAACTTGATTTCAACATCGAAATAGCGCGGCACTTTTTACGTCCAGCTGCATGTTAGCTGGCTTAAAACATGCCGATAAAATGAATTAAAACATAGCAACCATAATTGTTCAGTTAACTGGATTATTTCCTAATATCTTACTATCTTGCTTCCCTTACAGATTGCACAGATAAATTGATCAAATAAAAAAGAAATTAAAATCCAATAGGATATTATCTTAGCTTTTAACAATGGAAGAGAAACACTCAATTAAATATTTCTTTTAGCAATGAAAACAGTTTGAATTTCATTGTAACAATGAAAAGTATTGTTTTAAAATTCTGCTTAAAATATTTTAAAAAATTTATTAAAATTAGAGAAAAAAATCGAATGACAAATTAATTGATACCATTAAAAGGATAATTTTTTAAATTTCCAGATGATGTAAAAATCCTTTTTATGGTGTAATATTTTCGGAAGTTATTAAGGAAAGATGCCAAAATGTCGCTAAAATTTTAATGAATTAAAATTTCAAAAAAAAAAAAAACCGGCTACGAGGTGCACATTCCTACGCTTCAAAGTATGTTTGCACCATTTTCGTTGCTCTAGGCCTAGCGGTCTGTCCTGTAGAGCAACAACATGAACCCATTCTCCTTTATTCTTAGTAGAGATAGACAGCGCCAGTGAATCTTGTGATCCATAATTTACTCACATTGCCGTGCTGGAAGTAAAACATTCTTGTTTTGATTTAGTGAATACATAGTCGTTTAATTTATGTGTATTAATATTACCAAATATTTTACGTTAAAAGTTAAAAAAAGGAGGAAAGTTACCCTGCTTGAAGCGTTTAATGTTGAGAAAGGATAAAGTATCCAATGTAAGTACTGTAATGTTGAGTATAAACTATGCCAATGTCAAAAATGGAGAAACACATAAAAATATTTCAAAAGTTCTATTGGATTAAAAGGTTTTGAAAGGGATAAAATAGATGATGAATTTTCTTTAATCAAATTCCAACCATGGCAACTACATCAAATTTAGAGTTTCAAGAACATTTAAGTATTGTTGTTTATGATCCAGATGAATCCCATCTAACCAGGAAACTTTGCGTGAGTGTGTGTATCTAATATATTCCAAATAATACAAAAGTTTCACAAGTAAAAGAATTCAAATTCTTGTTGCTGAAATTTTGTTACAAAGATCACTTAACTTTGTTGAAAGTAATATGAGTGGAATATTTTATAATTCACTTAAAAAATTGTTAGAACTGAAACATCTGCTAACTTTTCATCATCATATCTGGTATTTTGAACAATTAATCAAAAAAAGAATGATAAACAATTGTATCTTTCATTTTAGTTCTATATCGCTGTTTATCATTTTAAACCAAACTCATTATTTTCTTCATACTATTAATTTCATTATAATTGTTGTTTGTTGCAGTGACAAAAGTGTATAGGGGGGGGGATGTTCTTCTTTAAAGTGCCTTTTAGGTAGATTCCTTATAGGAAGTCTACCTATTGCAATGGTTCTCATGACACGACTTTCAGAAAAAATTTCTGCAGATCTTCACCGATCATGACCCCTAGAACCCAAAACCACCCTTCGTTAAAAAGTTTATATATATATATATATATATATATATATATATATATATATATATATATATAGTTCGTAGATGGGCTATCCATATCAAAGGGCGTGGAAATGGTGGGGAGTGGAAATTTTCATTTTCCCATAATTCCTTTACAATTGAAAATAGAAAGAAAATTCAAATTAGGCGAATTGTTGCCTTATCATAACGAACAATTTTTGCATTTAATCTTTTTCGATATCTGCAATTGCTTAGAAGTTATGCGCTGAAAAGTGATTTCCCCACCTTCCACCTCCTCTCCCCTTAACTTAAAGTACGTTTTAACCTATGCATGTTACCCCTTGTTGGAAAGCTCTCGTCATTTGCAGTCTCTTCCGCCCGCTTTCATTCTTGTAGATCTAATTCTTATGAGAATAGAAGGCGAAATGTTCTTTTCCTTATTATTAGTAGAGACGTATATATAACGCTTTTCCCCATGTTATCTTGTGAACACGATAACTAGAGTAATTTTGATTAGATTTTACCCGTCGAGGTAATGTTGTATGGTCGGTGAAAATATCGCCCGAGTTTGTAGATGGGCTAACCAGCTAAAAGGGGGTGGAAATGGTGGGGGACTGAAAATTTCATTTTCCCATAATTCCTTTACAGTTGAAGACGGAATGAAAACTCAAAATAGGCGAATTATTGCCTCTTTATAATAATCAACTTTTGTATCGAAACTTTTTTGATAGCTACAGTTTTATAGAAGTTATGAGCTAAAATGCCTAAATATTGGAAAAATAATTCAATTCTACGACTAAAGAAAGGGAAAAAAGTTCAATTAAGCGAATTATCACATAATCATAACGAACAACTTTTATATTAAAAGTTTTTTGACAGCTACAATTACTTAGAAGTTATGAGCTGAAAAGCGATGAAGCCCTCAATTTATCTTTTCCCCATAGCTTCGTTACGATTGAAGATGGAAAGAAAATTTCAATTAGAGGAATTATCACCCTATCATAACAAACTACTTTTGTATTGAAAGTGTTTTGACAGCAAGAATTACTTCGAAGTTATGAGTTCCCATCAGCCTCATTCACTTTTTATATGGTAAACTAGTTGATATACCTGCTTTGCTCCGGATTAAAATGTTTTCATGTCTAATATTTTTAATTTGAAAATTACTATTATATAAATATTATAATATACAAATTTCTTTCCTGATCTGAAACGTTTTTCATTAAAATTAGAATATCAATTGAAACAGACGATTTTTAAAAACAGCCGTTTTCTCCATACATTATTATTTGTTATATAGGTACTTCAAATTTTGTTAACAATTCCTAAAGTAAAAGAAAGGTTTTAATGAATATTTTGAAACAAATAAATTAACTAGATAATTATTCATTAATTTAAAGCATGAAATAAATCAATAGTTGGTCCCGATATAAATTGTTAATCGTCTACAGTTAAAATTTTCTTTTAGCATTCTTCCTTCTGAAAAAGTTTTTCGTATTATTGTTGTTCTTCAACAAGAATATTGTTACGAATTCAGTTTAAAATTAATTTTGAAAAAATATTGAAATGAGAGAAACAAATTTATGGAAATGAAAGATATCGAGGAAAAAAGCCTTGATTAATTTTTAATTAAATGAAATTTTAAGCAACTTTTAGGCTTTGAAAAGTTGAAGGTGACCTTTCTCTTTTCTTAAATAAAAAGTTTGCAAAGTTTGATTGAAATTAGTCCAGTGGTTCAATAAAAGATGTGGAACATACATACAGAGATAATTATAAGATAAAGATTGATGGCAAATAGTATGAGCCATAAAAAATGTTTTAGTGAAGATTTTATAACAATTAATTATTTAACTGTAATTAAGTAAATAGTTAATTTTAATTAATCAAACAGTTAATTTGATAATTAGTTAATTTGATATTTAACTAAACATGACGGGACCATGATTTGTTTCATAAAATCAATATAAAATAGCCAAAAACGATAGATATTTAAATAAGAATTCCCGTTATCCTTTCTGATATTGAAAAATATCTCCTTAACTTTAAAATTGTTTTGGGATTTTCTGCCTGAGTATTTGGTTTTAACCGTCGATGGAGATTTAAATTTACTGTTCAAATTGGCTGCATTCATATCCTATGCTTTAAATACACGTATTAAATTTGCCACTCACAATGTTTAATAATTTTTATTCTCTTATATGTTAAGAATTTAGTGACTATTATCTCTGTAACCAGGGAGTTCTCTAAATGAGCTCATTTTAGTAGTATTTAAGTGTTTCATGTCATGTGATTTTACCATATGACAAAGTAATGTTCGCACAATTATATTGTAACCTATATTAAATGAATTAATTTTTAAATCTAGAGTCTTTTTTCATTCGTGTCAAGAGTCAATTTCTTGTTGCTGTTTCAGATAGGCTAGCTTAATGTTATCTAGGAGATATTTGCACTGCTGAGATGTTTATTTCTTTATGACTCCTACCTGTTGAATGATTATGTGTTGAGGTATAAAGAAAATTGACCAATGTACTGACCGATAAATCTATCATAACTTTTTGGAATGAAAAATGGAATGATAAAACCTTGATATAGTAGAAAATTAAATGACATGAAAACAGAATCACAGAATAAATACTGCAATGTGTAGAAACAACAAAGCCATTTGCTATGTCTGTATTGATCAATATGTAATATTTCATTACTTTTGTAACATTAACGTAAAGGAATCTACCTTTGCCTTCAAGCTTGCCGAAAAGGGATTTTTTTTTTTTTTTTTTTTTTTTGTCTGTCTTGATCGAATCAGCGCCGCAATAATTTAGTCCGACATTTGACGGCGATTCTGCTTTTATTTGAAGCTGATTGCAATGAATTTTGAAATTAAATTTTTGTCAAATAGTTTAAAACGGCTTTTGTTATAAGCTTTGTATATAACTCAAATCAAATAAGCACACATTTCTTTAGAGATATGTTACTTATTTCAAGTTAAAATTTTTATGCAACAAATTTTAATTTGAGAGCTTGGACCTTTGATTTTGAGGTCCCGAGCAAAAGTATAGAGAAGAGGTCCCAGTAAATAAAAAGGGAATAAATAAATAAAATCTTTCATTTTTAATACTGGAAAGCAACATATGCAACATTTCTTATTTAAATAGTGATGCTTAACTTAGAACATGTTAATCTATACTTATAAAAGGCAATGCTTGTGTGCGTGTGTCTGCGATGTCCAGACGAATCTATCGCACTTACAGCCATGAAATTTGGCACACAGGTAGTCGTAATGGTGACTGAATGCACCTCGAAGCCGAAATTTTAAAATTTATTCTAGAAAATTTTTTATTTAATGTTTTGTGTTGTTTTGAGTGATTTTTCGCACTAATTTCTTAATAGCATGATTTCGATAACTGTACGATAAAAATAGATACACCATCGGAAAGAACTCGTGATTTCCATTCTAATGAAGTTAGTTTTGAGCTTCTAACGTAATTTACTGAATTTTGAGAATTTTTTAAAAAATAGTCAGTTTTGGCATCTAAATGTTAGTTTTGTTTTTAAATTTGTTGCATCCGACTTTCTAATAACACTATCATTTTCAATTTTTTTCAGCTTATAATTAGAACGGTTCTGTCGGATTTAAAACAAGAACGGTCAAAATATCTTTTCCCGTTTTTTTTTTAATTAATTTTTTTGTGGGCCGTTGAGAGTTATTTTTTCTCGATCGAGTTCCTCGCGCGGCACTTCTTCGGAACGTTGCTGGCAATTTTGATTGGCGGACGCGCAGGATACGTCATGACCTTCAACTGAATAACTTTGATTATTATTTTCGGCAGTACCTTAACGTATTTATTCATCTCGCATACTTTGCTTGCAGAATAATAATTTTCACGTTGCTATTTTTTAATATTGTTTAACGCGAAAAAAAATAAGCGGGAAAATCAATAATATGTATCTTTTGTTTTGATTTTGTTTTCAAAACTTTTTCGCGTCATTGTGGGTTTTTTTTTTTTTCATTTTGTTGAAGTCGTGATTCCACGGGCAACGCCGTGCGCGTGCTGCTAGTCTATACTTATAAAAGGCAATGTTTGTGTGCATGTGTGTGTGTGTGTGTCTGCGATGCCCAGACGAATCTATCGCACTTACAGCCATGAAATTTGGCACACAGGTAGTCGTAATGGTGACTGAATGCACCTCGAAGCCGAAATTTTAAAATTTATTCTAGAAAAATTTTTATTTAATGTTTTGTGTTGTCTTGGGTGATTTTTCGCATTCATTTCTCAATAGCATGGCTTCGAATAACTGTACGAAAAAAACTGTTACACCATCGGAAAGAACAAACGATTTGCGTTTGAATCGAGTTTGTTTCGTACGTCTAATGATATTTGCTGAATTTTGAGAAATTTTTTTAAAAAATAGTCAGTTTTCGCACAAAATGTTAAGAATTGATTTTCATATTACTCCATCCGACGTTCTAATAAAGATATCATTTTCAAATTTTTTTCGGTAGTAAATCAATTAATTTTCTCCGATTTAAAATAAGAACGGTTAAAATATTTTATTTCTCCGATTTTAAATTAATTTATTTCTTGATGGGACCAGAGAATATTTCTCGAATGACAACAGTGAAGAACCACGCCGTTTCGCCCTGGCTACGCCATCTGGCGGAAAAAAACAGCTGTGATTTATTTCCTTCGCTCAGGGCCGTACCGAGGTGATCCTGCGCCCTTGGCAGAACTGCCAAAGCTGCGGCCCCCCCCCCCTTACGTGACAAATTTTCATTAATTTTTCATCCCTTCTATAAAACCTCTACCCAGAAAAAACTATATTCCTACAAATATTTTTACACACAAATTTAGCTTATTTTATGATTTATTAAATAGGGTTAATAAAAATTACGTATTCTTAAAAAATTCTTGAATGAACTATAATCATGAAAAATGCTGTACGCAATAAAATAAATGTATCAAATAAATTACAAATTGCACATATTTTTTAAAAGACAGAAAATAAAACAAAATCAATATCTTATTTCTTATTGAAGCTATTGAACATTGGCTTTTGTGTGATGCATAATAAAGAAGAGAATTTATTTGCTTCGCACTATGTATAGTACATAAATTACTAATTAGAAATAAAAGGAATTAGAGCTCAAATTAAGAGTTGAGTATATATGAGCTGAATTCAAATTTTATTAATATCAAATTACCTTTCCTAGATCAGAGGTTCCCAACTTGTGGTACGCGTACCCCTGGGAGTACACGGGGTAGAAGTTAGGGGTACTCAAATGTGATTTTGGTAATGGCGTAAAACACAAAATATAAGAATATTCTAGAATTTCGTTTCATCAGGTTCGTTTGAAAAATGAAAAAGTTCGAAAGCCTATTTAAGGAATAAGAAAGAGGAGAAAGTAGATTAATATCTAGTAATTGAGTAATTGTTAATTTTCGTCATATATTAATATGAAATTATTACAATGCTATTTTCATTTGTTTTGACGTTGAACAATTACTGTTTTGAAAAATGGAATAAAATGTAAATAAAAATCATAAATTTTATTAAGTTCATATGAGTCGTTTGATTTTTATTTTTTAACCCAAGTCCTTGGCGTTATTAATAAAAACTTCTTTTCGCGAAGAGATGGTTAGCGACGCGGGTTGACAGTAAGGGTACTCAAAAATAAAAACATAAGAAAGGCTCAGTTCGGGTTCGCGCCGTAAATTTTTCGTGAAAACGTCGGAATAAAATCTTAAAACAATTATTTCGTATTAATATGTAATTTAATTATCAATCTCTTTAATACAATATTTACTCAGAGTATTATAATGGTTACAGAATAGATAAATCACAAGTTTATCGCATGTAGCAAGGGTTTGTAATAGCTTGTGATTTATCTATTCTGTAACCATTATACTACTCTGTGCAAATATTGTATTAAAGAGATTGATAATTAAATTATATATTAATACGAAATACTTGTTTTATGATTTTATACAGACGTTTTCACGAAAAATCTACGACGCTGACCCGAACTGCCCCTTTCTTATGTTTCATTTAGAGTAACTTTTGGGAGTGTCATCTGTTGACAGTATATAAAACTACATTTCGCGTATGCCCAGTAAAATATTAACTACAAATGCTCATATTTCCAGTAATATTCAAATTTTTGAATTCAAATCTTGATACAATGTTTCTTTTACGTATTGTCAAGTATTCTGTAAGTTTCTTACAATTCGAAAGAAAACGTTGGATGTTATAATCAAAAAACATGCGGAGTTTGAAATTTTCAATTTAATACCGATTTTTACTTATATTCTGATAAATATTTTTATTGTCTCACTTTGGGTCCTAGTAATACCCCTCAAGCTCTTTAAAATGACACCAGAATCAACCTCCTAGCCAAACGCGTTTCCACGCTACACTTATTTATAACTTTACATAAAGCTAATTCATAACAATTACGCGCGTGCGCCTACACTGGTACGATGACGTCACAGGCAAAACAAATACTATGCGCGAAGCTCTTACAGATATGATCTATCCATTGTGGGGTCAACCATTCTTTTCTCATTGTTAGTCTCGTAGTTATTAGCGATTCAAATCTGACGGTATTTTGTCAGACAAGAAAGTTCGACCGATTATCACTGTAACGAGCGGAAAGACGTTTTCACGTCAAAAAGACTAATCAAGGGGTATGCGAGTGAAAAAAGTTTGGGAATCGCTGCAATAGATGATTAAAAATTCAAAATGACGAATTCACTGTAACATGATTGAAAAGCTATAAATAGTTTGTAATGACTGTTAGTGAAAAATTCAGAAATATATTTTAATTACAATTTTAATTTCCTTGCTTTGAACGAAGCGAACTCATTTATTACTTCATTGAAGTCTAGTTTTGATGCCTTTTCGTATTCTATTGACAAGATTGCTAAATTTGACAGTCTACTTTCACCCATACTCAACCTTAAGTAGTTTTTAATTTGCTAAAACTGCGTTCACAAGATGCAACACTCATAGGCATTTTAATAAATATCCGCAATGGTATTTCGATGTTGGGATAAGCATTTCTTAACCCAAACTTTGAAATAACTTTCAAAATATCCAGATGGGAAGCTGTGCTAATGTTTTTCACCAGCTCTTTCACCTGGAATTTGAAAGTAGCTACTTCGTTTACTAATTCCAAAGTATCAATATCTCTGTTATATTTGGCACCAAAATCAGCTGCACATTTTTCGACATAAGATACAGAGCTTTCATTTTAAGGCCTTTCCTGACAGGAAACTGAAGTCAGAAAAAATGGTGTGATATATATCGGATCTGCTTTTTAATTTCACTTATTAATCTGTCATACACTTTGAAGCATTCCATTTCAAATGATTTCTCGGAGCAGATTATCTTTGTATACATCATTGCAAAGTAAAATTTTATGGTTAAATCAGTTACAATTATCAAGACAAGTAAAATCAAGAGATCATGAATTTGGTGTAGAAGAGTTGCATTAGATTTTTTAAGCAATAAAGTCTAACACGAAATACTATAATGTTAATTTTATATTTTGCTTGTAATCATGCTTTTGTATGCATAATTACAAGCAAAATATAAAATTACTACTATAATGTACTGCTAATAATTAACATTACTATAGTGTTAATTTTATTTTTACTACTAATAAAAGCGTATGTATGCATAGGTGAATGTCTGTTGGCGTTCTCAAGACAGACCGTTGAGCCTAGAGTTGCCAAATTTGGTACAAACCTACTATGAAGTGTGGCAAAGTACACCTCAGTGAGTTTTAACTTTAATCAATTAAAACTTAAGAAAGAATTTGGGGGGGGGGGGCAACGATAATAGCTGAAAATATTATCATTTAAAAATAATTTCTTCACCGTCTTATATTTCAAAAAAATTATCTTTCAAATGATAACAGTCTAGTTGTCGTGTATTTTTTTCTTAAATTTGACAATTTTTTTAAAAAAAATATTTTTATGTATAATTTACAACAATGCTGGATTGAAAGTCAAACCAATTTCACTAATTCATCAAATCTTTAATTTAATATTTCTCTTAATGTTGAATTTAATGTTTCTCTTATGTTAAAAAAGGTGATATACAAAATTTAATTTGATTATTACAATATAAAACCTTCTTTTGTTGTAATGAAGTGCAGGTTTTGTAGTTTATTTTTTTGGTAATTTTTTGCTACTTGAAATAAATTTACTTTTTTAATAGATTTACTGTGTTATTTTGATAGATTTACTTTTTTATCTATGATTTAAAATTCATTTTTTCACTTAGGGCAGATAATCTTCGATGGAAACCATACCATCTATTTATTTGTAATAATTAGGTAAAATATTCAAGTTATAGTCAGATAAATAAAGTGTAATAAATGTAATTTAAATCTGAATTATGCATGATCGAAATAAAAATTAATTTTCATTGAATTTAATGATATTAAAGAGGCATTCTGCAGAAGACTTTTTTAACACTTGAATGTAAAAATTAAAGACATTAATTTTATTAGATGCAAAACATATTGCCTTAAAATTTAGTTCAAATTAGTTTGCGAAAAATTAAATAAGTTGACGATTTTAAAATTGGTTGGCATAAATAATATATAATTAATAAAATGGGCGAATAAGCTGGCAGTAGAAGGCGGCTAGTATTTAATACAACAAGAGC
>BGPR01020115.1:0-28268 GCA_013235015.1 Araneus ventricosus
TTTTCGAAGTTTCGCTTTTGTAAGTTTAAGGTTTTTCTGAAATTTCGTTATCCTTTATCTCTTAAAATAAGACATTGTTTATGATATTTTTCACATATGTAGTTAATATGTGAGATATTAAGGATCTCCCATACAAAATTTTGTATGTTCTGCTCAGAATCACTCTTCCTGAGACCGGAGGAACGTGGTCCCATGCTGGTAGCGGTTAAAATAGTCTTCATTCAGTTAAAACTATTTTTCCATAAATTAAATACAACCAATATCTTTTAATCACAATTAAGCAATTAACGTATTTTTGATTCTCAAATAATATCAAGCGTGAAAACAAAAGATTTAGTTGCTTAAATCACGAGTCAAGAAACTCTAGCTTTCTCGTAGTGGCTACTTTCAAGGCTTTTCTTAATTCTAAAATATACAAAATAACATGATTTACTTAGTTTTATGAAAGAGAAAAAATTATTAATCATTAGTTCAGTAACAACGTGCTGAGGTCTTCTACATCAACAGAATTTCAACAGAATACATCTCAATCTTTCTCAGAGTGATGCGGTTCTACCATGCTGTCTATTCCTTCTACCATTCAATCAAAGAATACGAATGAAAAAAGAATTTTCTCAAACCTATGAAATGTGCTCGAGAAATGAAAAATGTTATATTAGCATCTGCAGAAGCTGCTCTGATGTCATACGAACAAAACAATCAGTGGATATCATTATCGTCACAATATTTTTTTTTTTGCTTTTTCTGTTGTATCATTTAAAACAAACTAATATCGGACAAGTGGTAAACAACAAATCATCCAAACATCTCCTTCTGGTTAATGCGCAGCAAGTCACTGTAATGTCTTATTTCCACAAGGGAAACAATCATTTCATCATTTTAACTGTTCAAACACTCCCAATCGCGAAATTAACTATAATTCACATTAAAAGTTCTATTTGGGGAGAGCGTCTTAGCTTCACTTCCCTCGGAGGGATTTCTTTACAGAAAGATTAAAACGTTACATTCATTTCATCAATACGAATCCTCTCCAAAGTAGCTGATATTTATCACTGTGTGCTTTGTGTTGGAAGAAAAAGGACGTTATCAGCTCTTGCAAGCAATCCGCAGAGAAAAGATGGAGTCCCATAAGCACTAATTAGAGAAGATAAAGCTGACGATGTTTTCTTAACTAGACTGATAGTTAATGCCCAATCGCCGCTCGAATACGAGTCTCAAAGCTTCTTGAAATATGTTTCATTTAAGTTAAACTAACATCATAAATAATTCAACTACCTTTAAAGGGAAATATTTAATGGAAGTGTGTACAATTTTGACTTTATCTGTACGTAGGATAATGCATTTTACACTTAAAATAACTTTCGAGATTATTTCTTTAACGGTTAAAATGATTCTAACTGCATGACGTTACGGGGAAGTGATTAAATAAGAATAAGAATGGATTACGTATATTGTGGAAAATTCTATTAATGTAACGATTATTCATTTGAATCAAAGTCTTGACGATATACAGGGTTTTACGAAATGTATTTAAATATACAGGGTGTCAATAAATTATCTTCACAACTTTAGGCTTTAATAGCTTTAAAACTGTACTAGATAATAACAAAGGGTTTTCAACAGGTGTCAAGATGACTCATAAAGTTTTTGTTTGTTTTCCAAGTGATGCAGATTTGGCGAATAATGCGGAAGCCACAGGATAAAACTCACTGTGTAGCTTGATTCACAAAGTCTGATAACCAAGTACAACTTTGGCGTCTGAAGCAGATAAGCTATCAGCCCCCTGTTTTTGGAGAACACGACCTGTTTCCATAAATGACGTATACCAAGCCCGAACAGTTGGTCGGGAAGGTGGATTCCTTCCGTACTGTGTCCGAAAGTTTCGTTGCAATTGGGTATCGGTTCCTGAAGCTACAAAGTTTTTTTCTAAAAATTCAAAATGATAAATTGTACATAGCTTGCACTTTCGAAATTAAATCTTTTATGCCAAATTTTAAAAGTTGTTTTTTAGAAAGATATCCGTATAAATTATAATAATTATAATTTTCTGATACTATAATTAGATTAGACGTGTAGCAGAGTATGAGAATACATTATATTATAAGAGTACATGGATCCTCTGATAAATAACGGTTCTGTTGCAAATTTTTAATAATAATAAACAAAAGTTCTACAATATTTATGTGGAATATGTAATTGTCGATTGCTTTCAGAAAAGAAAGAACATTTCTTCAAGATCTATATATATAAAACGCTAAGGTACGTGGCACAAAAAAGGAGCTAATTTCTCTTTTTCGATGGCAACGATCGGTATGTTTACAAAACAAAACCACTATCTTCCTCCATGTTTGACATAGAAAAAGAATATGGTCTTCCTTCTAGGAGGACGCCATTTTTTTTTGTCTAGACCGAATTGGATCGGCAATTTTTTTCTCCATCTCCTGATGACAATTTTACTTAATTTTTAAGCAGATTGAAACGAATTTTGGAATGAATATTTTTTTGAACTAGGGGATAACAGTCCTTGTTGCTAAAAATCCCTAAACCTCGAATCTCTCGGAGATACAATTCAAGTCAATGTTTGATATAACTTTGGTGGCATAGAACGCTACTGTATTCGTTCTGGTGTCAACCAACATTTTATCGGGAAAAAAATTAGTTTAAGACTTAGAACTCTCAATATTTTTTACAATATAATAAAACTTTGGATGAAATTATTCAAAAGAGATCAGTCAGGAATGAAGTAGATGGGCTAAGGTAGCCAAGAGAATGTACAGACCAACGTCAGAATAGTTTAAGTAAGCGAAGGTAAAATCGTGTCAATTCACAAATTGAGGTAAACATCATGGAACTTACTATTCTGAGCATTGTAAATCGGCTACATTGGCGTTATACGCAAATTCTTGGCGCCTTTTTTGTCTTGGCAATTTTTTTAGAGTGCTGAATCGTCAGGTTTTGCTCAATTACTTTTTGACTATAGTTGACATGTGATTTATTTTTGGCGAGCTGAAGCGTCAAGATCCAAAATGCGCCAGTTTGGCCGAAAATACATGGCTTGCGTATAATGGAATGCAGAAACTAGCGTAGATCAGCTACTTTTCCGTCATACGCAATTTCTTGGTGCCTTTTTTGTCTTTTAACTCTCTGAACCCGGCTAGAGTGAGAATTCTAGCAATTGTTTTGCAGTTTTTGCAATTTCTTTAGAGTGCTGAATCGTCAGGTGTTGCTCAATTACTTTTTTGACGCGTGATTTATTTTTGGCGAGCTGAAGCGTCAGGATTCTAAATGCGCCAATTTGGCTGAAAATGCATGGCGCGAGTATAATGCAGTGTAGAAGCTAGCGTGGGATCAGCTAGTTTAACTCTATGAGCCCTATCCCGCCTCAAACCGCCCCATTCGACAAACCCGGACTCCGGCGGTTTCCGGCACCTTAGTGAATTTTAAGGGAGAAAAAAAGTGGTTCCTTTCTTTCTTGACAATTGATCGCCCAAACCTGGGTGTCATCCTCCTGGAATTTCTCTAAGTAAAGGAAGGATTTCATTCTGATTTCTTGAACGAAAATTTACTTTAGTTTCTGAGGTATTAGAATTCTCACTCTAGCCGAGTTCAGAGAGTGAAAAGATTAAAGAATTTTCTGTTTTGTGGTAATTAACATACTATCTAAATTTCCTCTCCAGAAAACAAAAATCTAAACTTTCCACAGCCCTCACAAACAAATGTAGACGTAAACTTCTCCTATCTATTACTGGGTTTTTATCCGAGGAAAAAATACGAAACCCTACAAAGAACGGGTTTCATTTCTTTCAAAAATGCAAGATAACCGTCACTATTAAGTTAAAATTCCATACATTGAAAATCTTCTAAAACATAAAGTCAAAAACAGAGATAAAAGTTGCTTCTTCTTCTAGATTTCCCGAACCTATCTTTACGAGCATCCAGAAATTAGATATAGTCTTAAAAAATGAAGCAAACACAAAGGGAAAAGTCAGATCGAAAATTTATCTGCCAGAGCCATGATGTTAAAACTTATTCGACGTCTACATAAAATAAAGCAAGACACTGAGAGAGTGGAAGTAGCCTTGAATCTCAATCGGATTTTTATCGACCAATCTCTTCATCCATCTCTGGCTGAAGCTTCACGTCAGAAACTCTCCAAGCTGCGTCCCTTTCTCTCTGCATTAAAATACTAAAAAGTGCTGAGTGGGGAAAGTATTGTTTAGCAACGGATTCGGAAACCCTTCGCGCTTTTGCTCATGCGCCGGGAGGAGTTATTTTCATCAAAATAGGGGGAATGTGACGAATGGAAGGGTGATGTTCACATTTTACTGAGCGTGATCTAACGAAGAACTCCGGAACTCCTGTTCATATGACTCATTGCCCGACACCCCTTTCCGGTGTAAAATCGTCCAAAGGTGGTAGTCTCGGAATCTGTTGCCTGAACAGTAACTCTGGATTAAATTTATCATAGAAACTTCGGCCAACTGAGACTATTCATCTGACTGTGCCACTTTTCATTCAGATGATACTTGAGACTTGATTTTCAGCAAGGGCTGGCGAGCAGGGGCTAATGGTAGCTTGTAAAGATTTAATTGTTGGAATTATCGGTTGAAATGCTTCTTTATTTACGATTTGTAATTAGCTTATAGAGGCTGCTAAAATATAAAATACTACAAATTGTACACTGTTTTTTGCTAAATTGAATAATAGCATTAAGCTTAAAATCTGAAAAATTAGAATGACTATTTTTTTCTGCTCTAAAAATTGTACACTGCAAATTGTATTGCAATTGTTGCTGCAAATTGTACACCGTCTGCTGCTAACTAAAATAATATTATCAAGCTTAAAATCTTCAAACATAGAATGATGTTTTCTTCTGGTCAAATTTTGGGATCTTAACTTGGAAATAAATAAAGACAAGCATTTCAATGTTATCTGTAACAAATATATGTTTATTAGTAGAAGTTTCGTTTTTCATTTATTTTACAAATATTTTTACAAGTATTAACTGTCTTTGTAAAGTATTAACTTTTCCTTCCCGAAGAATCGGCCACAACTTTTGTCATACGACTGCTCTCTCGGCCTCATTTCTTTCCATTTCGTAAGCACGGTCTTAAGGAATTCTTCTTAAATGCCTTTAAAGAAAGACTGCGCCTTAACCCCGACATTAGCATCCATTGCCGATGTCAACAGTATCATCTCTTATTTGTAAATCTAATTTATGAATATTATAGAATCTTGAGATCATTTTTGGATATATTCACTACCAGATGGCGACAGCGTTTGGAATAAAAATTTAATCAAATTAATCGAATAATGTTAATTAAGTTCTGAAAATGTCAAAAAATATTGTCTCTCAATTTTTCTTTGTAACTGCTTGGTTTTAAATGCTATTGATTTTAATTTGGTTATCTTTTGTATGTGTTTTGTGTTTTTAATGCATAGTTTTTTCTCTTTGAGTTTTCCTTGCTCTTTGTCTTTGCTCTTTGAGTTTTTGTGTTTTGTGTTTTTAATGTTAAGCCTTTTGTGTTTTGCTCGTATCATTTTTTTTTTTAGTTCACTGTTGTAAGCGATGATTTTTAAATTGTTCTGCTCACTCCTTGTGGTTCCTTGTAAACTCTTTTTTTAATGTAGTTCATTTCTTTTGTTTTATGTTTCCCCTCCGGCCTCTGGAAGGCCTTACACCCTCTTGGGTAGGCTGGGCCGGAGCGGATTGTAAATAAATAAACAAACAATGCCCAAAAGAGCTAGATCACATATGAAGAACTCTGAGCTATAACTTGGTTTCATTTTTTATACTCATGACTCGAAAAAATCTAAAGCAAGAAAACAGTATTTGCAAGGATGTTGTGATAAGGTGTCGGCCTCGGAGCCAGAGAGCTCCAGGCTCGAATCCCAATTTCATCGATGATCCGTCGTTTATTGGGTTTGTTGCAAATTAAATCATACGTAGGGGTCAAACGTCCTCGCATTGGTGTGGTTCTAAAGTTTGGAGGGGCTGCCAGTTCAGGTGTCATCCTTGTCATCTGACCGCGGTTCAAAATTACGAGAACCGTACCCATAGAATTTTCGCGTTGCTTTAAAATGGGACGTAAATATAACTAATCTTTAAGCTAAACTTGCAAGGATGTTGAGAATAAACTAAAGAATGAAATATGGTTGGCACAAAAATCATGATTAACTTTGGCTTGAACTGTATGTCCACATCGTTTTAGGACTCGTTCTAGCAACACGAGTGCCAATGACAGTCGTTTTGATATTGTCTATAGAATATTTTTTTTTTTTTTTTATGGCTTGAAGGGTTTTTTTTATTTATTTACATTTTTTTGTACTTGGAAATTTATGTTGAAAATTTTATCTTCTTTCTTTCTTTTTGATAACTCCAATCTTTCGGAAGTATACACAAACTTTTAAAACTACAGGCTTTGGGCAAAAATGATCAAGCAATAAAATCATTTGAAAAGTTTTGGGAACCTTTATATATGTATAAAAAAATGTAGAATATTTCATCGTTTTATGATATTTGATTCTGTTTTAAAATTTGTTTCATTGACTCGATGATATCTTACTCTAGGATTTTTGGATACTTCCAGAAGAATCTTTTCTGCTTGTGTGATTGATTTTTTATTCTGTATTGGAACAAAGTTTACACAAATCCTTTTGAATCTTGACACCTATTCTTAAAAAAGTTATTAAATTTACCTATGCAGCGTAGAAAATACAATTCCTAAGAAGGCAATTTTTTATAACAAGATTTTAGTTATCATAAATAAAACATTTATTCGCACTTTTTAAATCACGAGAAATTCAATTCGTGAGAAATCCTAAAAGAATTATTATTTTCCCAATATTTTTTTGTTTCGTTTAAGTTTTTGTTCTCGAAAAATTCAGATTTGCAATATAAGTCACAATCTATGCTTTATAAAACCGAAACAAATATTTATTTGACGGTATTTTCTCGCAAAATCTACTGAAAAAGTATATAGAAAGGAATGAAAAAATCCTACATACACTGCACAATTCTGTTTCTCAAGGAGAATTTCTTTAAAAAACATTATACTCTGCTTTATAATAAAGATGCCAACAAATGAAACAAGGTTATTGTTTTTCGGCACTATAAGGCGTCCGAAATGTTATTTTTTTCTCACCGTGAAAGAAAATTGAACTTTATTTTTATCGAAATCACAAGCAGAGTAACTTGAATTTACAGAAGTTTTTATTTCCGTTCAAGGGATCATAAAATATTTAGCTTTCTTTTTCCAAATTATTTTCACTATCTTCTGTAAATGTGCATTAATTGTTCTAATTATTGCCCAGATTTATATTATGTTCCTCAGGGATGAGTGACATTTAAAACATGAATCATTTTATTGTTTTTATATTTTAACATTAATACCAATTCATTATCCTGTACCTAAAACGGAGATGAATCTTACTCAGTGGGTAACCGTTATTATATTAATACTGGCACGTTGTAGAACTTTATCCAAATAATAGGAATAGTTTCCAGAAAAAAGAAATCAAATAATATAGTTTGCAACAATTTGTCTTAAGGATCAACCTTATCATCATATCTTAAGATCTTAATCTCAAAAGATATTAAAATAATTGTTTACACATTCAATATTTTGTTGATGTCATTCATAAACACTTATTATTGTGAGTTTTTTTCTATAATTAAAGGTGAAATAACGTCTCTAAATATAAGGAAACTGAAAAAAAGCATTTATTTCTACGGAATAGGGAAGAATATAGATTTAAACTCTTTAGGGTTTTTTGTTGTGTTTAATGAAAGGCGATGCAAAATTCTGGGATTGGGTGAATTAAGTAACATTAGCGTATAAAATTCTTTTTAAGGTTATTTCAGAAATGGTAACTACAGTAAAGGACGCAAATAAAATAAATCTTATATTTTAGAATGTATAGGCATAGTATTCTGTTTAATATATTTAATTATACACGTTTCTTTTCGAAATTATGGTTATAAATCTAATTCCTTATTATTCGAAACCTTAATTTGTATGCTAAAGAAATCTAAAAAGAAAGGAATAAAGGAGTCATTTTTATAATTCTTATTTATTTTATGAGGTCTCGGAGTAAAACTAATTCAACTAAGAAACTCTATTTCCTCGACTTCAGCTCGAAGAAATGGCCTCATTAAATAAAATATTCAAATTCTCTAATTACATTACCAAAGAAGATTTTCTGTAGTCAGATGGATAAAATTAAAATTGTTCTTGTACAGTGGTATATATAAATAAATTTTGGTAGAATTTCTATAATAAGCAAAAATAAATTTAATCCACTAGCCACAGAAATTAATCAATTGAAATCTCCGTTACATTTCGATTAGAGAAAGATAAAAATCCAGAAATCTTCCATATTGGTATAACTTAATACCGCAAGTCAAACATTTCAATTCTTTGAGAAATCATTAAATCCAGTGTGTAATTATTTTCCTACTGTTATTTAGTTTAAAAAGTGTTCGCCAAACAAACTAATTAATGTTATATAAATAGAAATCCTACTCTTACAGTAAATCTAAATACAGGTTTCGAAATCGGACAGTTTTGCATAAAGATGTCTCAGAAGTTCGCTATTAATATGATAAAATTTCAAATAAAAAACTTAATTAAGTGGAATAGTATATAACATTTTATGCCTTTTCATATGTTAATCAAACAGAAGTTTGAATACACCATGGTTTACGAAATAAGCATATTTCATTTTTCTCTTAAAAAGATTTCATTCTGCCTCTGATGTAACTCAATACTTTTGAAATCGATGTCCAAAGATTTGGATTTAATGGTATTGGAACATTGAGGGCGAAACTATGACCAGGGGGACAGACACTGACCCAAGAAGGCTTTTTAAATGACCCGTGCATTGATTTTTATAAATTTATTTTTATTAATAAAAGAGAGAGTAGAAGGGAAACATTAAATAAATTCAAGTATAAATATTTAACGTCTAATTTATATAAAAAAATATTTTCAAGTGGACGTTGGCTAACTGATTTACTTTTATTGTTTTGATCTTCATTTGCAAAAGGAAAAAGTTATAAAACAAAGAAGAAATAAAATTTGCGCCCAATTATTTTGAACTTTTAGCTGTCTGGTTAGAAAACTTAGCTTTTACAGTAAATGAATTGATCTTTTTCGTATTTAATTATATCTCTTAAATCTTAAGAATACTTTATCCATGATTTTTTTAAGAAAATATACATGTAAATACGAGCTATCTGCTTTTGAACTGAACAAGAGAAGCTTAAAAAGACGTTTGCGCCTCTCGGAGGTTTAAAATTTTCTAATGAATTTTAAAAGTGAGAGAAATAAGGTCTACTGTCAAGTTTTTCTATTAATGGGACATACGACTCTTAAACCTCGAAAAAATGGGTGGGGGGAACTGTCAAATTCGATACATTCTATCTCTGAAACAAAGCAATTCACAAACTCACTTTTTTTCTAGAAAAATATCTGTTCTTTCTCTTATTGTACACACATTTTCAAACCTTTATATTGGTACGCATTTATTTGAGAGAGTAATAAATATGGGTATAATTTTTGGAGAAAATATGAGATAGTCACCTTGCGTGCATGATCACGGATAAAATATTGGTTTAAACACAATATTTTGTGTATTACAAGTAATCCAAACAGTCTGTTTAGGAAACTGAACCGCAATTTATTAACATTTAAATTTAATTTCTATTTTATATACCAATTTAAAATAAAATGTTAAAAATAGTTAAAATGTCAACTTTTCTAACCTCCCCAAAAACATATTTGGGGAAAATATGTACAAAAATTGTGGTTCAATTTGTAGAACCTATCACAATACATATTCAGTAAAAATTTTATATAAAAATATTCAATTGTTTTTGAGATATTGTGCGCGCAATATCAAGAAAACACATTTTGAGATACAGCGCTTTAAAGATATGGTCGTTTTCAATGTTTACGTTGAACAGCTGATCCTTTTTCTTCATAACTTTCATAATTATGGGAATTTTTTACGCGGTTTGTTTTAAATTGTTCAGAAAGGACTGGGAAATAACATTTGTTTTTCATAAAATCGAAAATTTTCAAGGTTCAATAGTCGTATGTCCACTTTATCAAATTTTCGGTGTTTCCAATTATTGATACCCTTTGGATCACATTTAGTGACTCAGTTGCTAGTATTAAAAGAATAATTAACAAAATTTTACCCACTTCTCAAAAAGTTTCGAAATCACTGTTTTAGAAACTGATTCCCTATTAGAAGAGATAAAAATGCTTTGTAACGGTGTTCCATAAAAGGGGGTAGGGGACTTTTATTATTTCCATTTTTTTAGATTCTTTTTATAATTTTGAAATTGAATTATTTTAAACATTTTAAGTCATTGCAGATGCGTTTATTTTAAATTGTTTAGAAGATATAGCCAAAAGCCATCTCGATACATATAGATGTTTAGTAGATGATTTTTTTTCACTTAAGTGCTTATATCTCAAAACTACATTTTCAGAGCTTGTGAGTGTGATTTTTAAAATAATAATTCATTCGGCGATAATTTAATTCATTCGGCGAGTGAAAAGAAAGGGTTTTCAACACATTCAGGAAAAAGATTTCAAAATCGGAAATCAATTTCAAGCTTCAATTTTTGTTGGGGAATTCCATTAGATAAAGGAAGAACATGGAATTTCTTTGTAAAGAACATTGGCATTGAAAATTTTCTTTTAAGACATAAAATACACAAAAGTCATTTGTTTTAGGAAACCATTATAGCTATACCAGCAAAAAAAACTATAGTAACACTTTTTCTGTAGTGTATTTCCTAATTTCAGAAGATTCAGTTTTCACGTTTTGTTGTGAAGGAAATTTTATAATACATAAATAACTCTAAAAAGTTTTTACATTCCACGGAAAATTAAATTAATCTAGTTTCAAAGAAATTTTTTTAAAAAATAAAATTTTTCATTTTGCAGATATTATGAGTAGCTTCTGGTTCCTCTAAACCAATAGGTAAAAATAAACAAATAGGTAAAAATGAAAGGCATTTTTGGAAATGATGCGTGATTTAATTAAAATTTCGAAAATAAAATTATCGAGCTATATATTAAATTGTTTGATTACGCCTTTTAGTTGAAAAAAGCGCAGAGACCGTTTGCTGTCGATGCCGCCAGAGTGGCGCCATTCCCAAGTCGTCGTAGAAATCGGGTTTTTGTGTTTTGTTTTACACCCACACCGGTGGTGGCATCGACCGCAAATGGTTAATAAGTATGATTTTTATCTACTTTCCATAGGTGTCAAAATATTTTTCGAAGATATTTTGAATCTTGCCTGAGAAAATGAAACTAGAAAAATGAATCTACATGAATTCCATTTGAAACTGGAATTGATTCAATTAAACAAAGAAGTAAATTTCTCTCTATAAAATATCTCTCCATATTGTTACGCATATCGTCCGGTGTTTGTACGGTAAAAGAAGTCCAAAAAGGAGGATAATGGAGAAGACTCTTTATTTTCAAATATTCCGGAAAACATGAAGCACAGGTAACAGGCAAACACAGCACTTCCACAAATTAACAACAGAAGCAGGCTGCAAATCTCTAATAATAACAGTAATAGCACGAGCATATAGAGCTCAGCGTCTAAAAGCTGATCAACTCGCAATGCGAAAGAGATTCCTGCCCACATTGGGTTCTTTCGATATTTATATCTATTCCAACCGAGCGTGATGTCACATGGAAATCTCTGTTGAAATCCGGATCTCGGTTCCTATGAGAGATATCACGAAAATTCTAGCATTTTTCAGGGCTTTAGTTTTATCGCCAAAGTCGCCAAGGTTGGGGGCTCAATGACTTCCCACCAACGATAGCTAGTAAGAACCTCTGTAAATGTTTCTTTCGAACCATAATACTAATACCGCTGGAAAGCGGCATTACAGGTACGTAATAATATATTAATTATGATTGGAATTTTCTCATAATTTCCGAAATACAATTTGAGGAGGCAACCCAGGCATTGCAATACAAAAAATAACCTGAAAATCAATCAAAACTTTGAAATTTAGACAGCATGCATTCTAGCATTAGATTTAGAATTAAGCACTTTGATGTTTTCCATGAAGCTATTACCGATTATGTTTTGTAATTATACCTTTATAAATAACTATCAATCATGATTTTCCCCGCTAAAATACTTTTCTGTAATTACCATCAAAAAATAGTTCCAGCAAGTTATAATAATAAGCATTCTGCCTAGTATCCATTCTACAAGTATTAGCCCCTTCTTGGTCGGCGTCGCACGTCACACGTTCGGCATTTTTGTCTTCGTCACATGCCATGCGACGAAGAGAAGAATTGAATCGTTGAAAGTGAATTCGTCTCTACTTGCGCGTCTCGTTATATTCCGCGATTTCGACCATGTGCGCAATAAAATAATCGGCAATAAAGGATATGAATGAGGTTTTTACGCTCTGATGTTCAAGAAAGGTTGTAAAGCTGTTTTTTCATGGTAAGGTTATAAAAGCTTTAAAAAAAATTTTTTTTTTTACTTATTATTAATAATTTTCCATGCAGATATTTATCTTAAATACCTCAAAGCAATAGATTTGAGAAATATATTGTCAGAGAGTATTTTGTTTTAATTTCAAACTTGGGTGCATTGCAGGGAAAACTGGAGATCAGTGAATGGGATAACACATGTATGACCAGCAGTAGGTCAGGCAAAAACTGCTTACTGATAAAAATATTTTGCATTTCCGAATTCAGGATAGAACATATATTAATATTCAGAATAAAAAAATTCCTTTTTTGGTCGGATATTCGAAAAAAAATCCGACCAAGAAGTGGTTTAAAAGAAGAAGAATTTTAAGTGAAAAGCTTAATTTTAGATAGAATAAACACGGAATTTTAAGTACCTTTATTTATTATTATGTGGTTGGTTGTTTAATTTTAAGCCACAAGAGCCAGATGTGGTTATATTATACAATTGCAATAAAGGTATCTTAAAATTCCTTAAATTTAAGGAATTTTAAGATACCGTTATTTATTATTATGAGGTTGGTAGTTTGATTTTAAGCCACAAGAGCCAGATGTGGTTATATTATACCATTGCTATCCTGCGAGTGCATTCATTTTACATAAATGCAAATACTTAGAAATAATCTTTCAAATAAGTCCATTTATCATAGACGTATCAACTGTGAAAGTCCAATTACAACATGTAAAGTTTATTATCAGACAATGAAGTAATTAACATATTCAGAAAAATAAGTCACTCACTGAACGATTAAAATCATGTAGTTACTTTCTTTATGATTTGATATTATAAATTTTTAAAGGTCCCTATCGATAGGCGTGCTTACAAATGTTGAGAGAATTTTAAAAGTTACATATCACTAAATGCGTTCATAAATTCACAAATAATGTGTCCATATTCTCTGAAATATCAGTTTATTGTTGTAATTGTTATACAACTCGAAATCAATTGAAACATTTCTAATATTTAAAATAATTAAGTTTAGAAAATATATATGCATTCAAGGCATGAAATTATAGGCCGACAACTATAATTTGGCAAGAATTTTAGAAATGGGTTCAAAATTATCCTAAAGATTAAGAAATAATTACACTAAATTATGAGTAGAAAATGAAAAATTCGTTCCAAGATGGTGAAAATTTCATATTCATTAAAACTAACGAAATTAATGACATATTTAACAAAAATAATTCTAAAAAATATATTTAACAAAAATTTAGTATTATGTAGTTTCTTTAATGACTTTATTTAAATCCCTCAGCGTTTCGTACACGTGCTTTATATTCATAAAATTTTCAGGTAATGTTTTCTTTATGTTTTGAGTTCATCTGTAATTACAGTTGTTTCTCTGTAAATCAGTATCACTATTAATAGATTTTGCAGTACAAATAAATGACTCCTTAATTCAAATTGAGAAACAATGACTTTCTTCATTTACAAAAGTGGTGATGGGATCAGATTGCAGCTTAAAATAAAATATACAGACCGTGAAGATTTCGTTATGAATTATTAATACATATTAGAAGATCTCGTGATTTTCAAGGACATGCTTTTTATTAAATACCAATTTTTTATGTCTCACCTATGGTAAACATAACTTATCTTAATATAGATGCTTCTTTTAAGATGCAAATATTCATAAAAAATAGTCTAGAATTTACTTTAGAGCATAAAATGGATGAGGACAGAAAAAAATGTTGCCAAGATACTGTTTCGAAGCTTTTGAATCTCAGAATGACATGTTCTCTTTGAATTATAAAATGTGAATATGAATGAAGACATAAATAAAAGTAATTTCGTCATAGAAATTTTCACAGAAACGTAGATCCAAATACTCAGAGAAAAGCAGTCTATAATTTACTTTAGAGTACAAAATGGATGAGGAAATGAAATGAATGAATGAAGGATATGAATATATGAAAGATATGAAAATATGAAGGATATGAATATACGAAGGATATGAAAATGAATGAAGGATATGAATATGCGAAGGACATGAAAATGAATGAAGGATATGAAAATGAATGAAGGATTTGAATGAATAATATGAATGAATGAAGGATATGAATGAATGGAGGATATGAATGAATGGAGGATATGAATAAATGAAGGATATTTATGAGGATGAAAAGTGAAATGGTGCCAAAGATGCTGTTTTCGTTACTTGTGAATCTAAGTCTAAAATGTTCTCTTTGAATTATAGAATATGAATATGTATTAAGACATAAATAAGAGCAATGTCTTCATAGAAAATATCCATAGAAATTTTCACAGGAAATTAGATGCAAATACTCATAGAAAAGCAATGTAGAATTTACTTTAAAGCACAAAATAATTGAGGACAGAATAAAATGAAGCCAAAGATGCTATTTTCGAAATTTGTGAATCTCAGAATAACATTTTCTCTTTGAATTATGGAATGAGAATAGGTATGAATACGTAAATAAAAGTAATGTCTTCACAGAAAATCTTCATGAAAATTTCACAGGAAAGTGGATGTAAATACTCATAGAAAAGTGGTATAGAATCAACTTTAGTAGTGAAGGAATGTCAATAACTATAGCTTCAGATACTTACCCCTCGGGTTTAATAAAAAATTTTGCACCATTTATTCTCAGTATATTACGAACAACCTTCCAGGAATAATTTTTTATGGAACTCTTATTCAGCTTAAAGTAGTGTAATTCAGATAAAGGACAATGAATCATAACTCAATTGAACTATTTTTACTAGTAGTTCTGTGAACACTAGACCTAACCCCACCACAAAAAAATGAAATCTAAGAACTTTGCTTCATACATCTTATTTACACAAGACTCTGCTTTTATTAGTATTCACAAAATTACAATTAAATGTATTGTTTTATGAGTATTGACAAAATTAGAATGAAATGTCTGCTTTTATCAATATTAACAAAATTACAATTAAATAATAATTAATTAAATATCTCGCCATTACCAAAATGATTCAGTTGTTTTAATGTTGACAAACTCGTCATTAACTGGCCAAACACTGGAACCATTGCAGCAGCCACCATCCTTAAATTGAAGCAAAAAATACAAATCTTTACACATACGACAATTTTAATGACTTCATGAATCATTCATGGCGAATTCAAAGCAAGTCGAAAACTCATATGATAGTGACTGTGTAACAAACAAACTTACAGAAAAGCAGAGGTCGCGGTGGTCTTGTGGAAAGGTGTCGGCTTTGGGGCCGGAGGGTTAAAGGTTCGAAACCCGATTCCACTGAAGATCCGTCGTGTAATGTGCCTGTTGCACGTTAAATCATACGTAGGGTGGCAAACGTCCTCCAGCTGGCGTGGTGCGGAAGTTTGGAGAGTGTGTCTCAGCTCAGGTGACGTTCTCGTCACCTAACCGCGGCTCAAAATGCCGAAGACCGTCCACAATTAACCCTCGTATTGATTCAAAACGGAATGTTAATATAACTAAACTAAATGAAAAAAGATAATACGAAATTTCGGCGATAGATGCCGCTGAACCGTTTCAATTTGCAGAAATGCAAATGAAATATCTTTAATCTCGCGTTTGCGCGCAAAAACGTATATTGTTGTCATTATTATTATTGTTTACTTTTCTGTTTTCTTTTATTTATTTTTAATTCAAATTTATATTTTTCTATTATTTAATCTCGCAGCTAAATCTTAATGTGATCAACAAATAAATTCTCGTGAAGACTTTATTATAATACAATCAATATAGTTTACCGTCAGTTGACATCGCCAATTTTTCGTGAGATGATCCAGTATGTTAGGTACACTGACAAACTTTCTAATGAAACAGAAATTTTTTTGAGTGCGAGCGAAGTTTGCTTCACAACAGATGTCCTAAAGAAAGGTTGCTCTGGTAAACAATCGTCATTTATTAATTGTGAGAGATGTAAAAATAATGGACTTTGTTAATTCTGAACCGTGGTCATATGAAGAAGACAACAACTGAACCACTACCCATTCTCCAAGATTCCACGCCACACCAGCGAGAGAGAGTCTGACACTCGATGACAGACTCAGCGTGAAACAGGCCTACATACATGGCTGATCTTCTATCAGAATCGGCTGGAGTGTTGAGGAAACTTGGAGAGGGTGGTGCCAACTCAGGTGTCCTTCTAGTCATCTAGCCCGATTCAAAATTACGAGGTCAGTCACAAAATAGCTCTCGTGTTGCTTCCAAATGGGTTAGTCGACATAAATAAACTAAACTTTCACGGAATCGGGCTTCGAACTAGTTACCGAACTACCGTGGTTTTATCTTCAGTAGAGAGAAACTAAGTTCTAAACTCTTCACTATAGAATACCACATACTTATTCTCTTTTAAACAGCTCTTTTCATTTTTAACATTCATACACTGAGAAAAAGAATGCTTTAATTGAAATAATTTTGTATGAAATGGAAATAAATAAAATGATGTTTGAAAGCGAAAAAAACAAAATTTTGCGTTCATTACGAACAATACAACAAGCATTTTCTTTCAGAACTAATTTTATAAGTTGTATTTCTTTTACCTCAAAACCTATATTGAAAACACACTGAAAACCTATACATGCACTCAAAACCTATATTGAAACCTCTAAAAACACATGACACATATTCTCAGCATGCTGTTTCTCTTTAAGAAACGCCTCACTTCTCCGAGTTGTAAGGCATATTCTATTCCTAAAAGTTCTCGGGCTTGAGGTAAAAAATTAAAAAGGAATTTTCTTTCTGTTTCCACGGCTGACACTTTCAAATTAAATTTTATTCCCGCTTCCCCAGAACAGAAGTAACTTTTATTTTTGTCCAGGATACATTGCCGCATGTAGGAAAGATTATCCGCAACTGTCACATTCTTTCCTTGTCGTTCCCCAGCGGGATATAAGGTAACTGTAACCTGCAAGATCTTTGTTGTTAGTGGAAAAGTGGAACTTAAATTACTGTTAGATTTCGAGTGTTTGTTTCATTCCTTGCTTCTGTTAAATAAAGGGAAGGGGAAATTAAAATTGCGTACCAAAAGGTATAAATATTTTATACGTGCTTAATTGAGAATTTAACTCGAAACAATTTAATTGCAGTTACTAAAGATTGAATTTTGTTTATTTTTGAAAAACAATTAAGAATCAATAAATTTAACAAGAACAGTTTTTAATAACCCATTTTTATTAGAGAGTTAAAACGTAGGAGTTTGTGTTTTAATTATTTTATACATCTTAATTCATAATTGATTGTCATAATTACTACGGAATTTTGAAATCAATACTTCTCACATTCTTTACCAGGTGACACCACTGGTATGGAATCAAAATTTAATTATGGTAATCGATTAACAGGCAATTTAGTTCTCAAAATATTGTAATCTTGTATTTTCATCGAGAATATGCAACTGTACAAAATTACAAAACTCTAGTCCATCAGGAAGTGAGTGAAAAATCGATCACAAATTTCCATGATTACAAAACTGAAACAAGTCAGTTTTTAATAAATCTGTATAAAAATAGCGTGGAACACTTTTATGAAGAATTGGTAACCTGAACATTTGTCTGTTGTAGAAGGCTTTACACTTTAGTCAGCGATGATTAAAACTCAACTGACCAAAAAAAAATTTCCAAATTTGTTAGAACACTTGTACAAATTAGTCATTAAAATAGGCTGAGAACATGAGTAGAATTATATTAAAAAGTGTTGAATTAAAAGAAAATTACACGAGGCTGTTAGGTATATCATTCGATATTGAACTATTCAAAATTTTTTGTACTACTGAAGAGAAGACTATATCATGTATGAAAGAGACTTTAATTCTAATAGAATAAAGCAATATGTCTTTAATAAGAGCGAGCCCGATAAAAAAAATTTAAATTTTAAACAAGGTTATGAATCTTTTTCATGCATGATATTTTACTAATATAAAATAATAAAAAGTTGTTTCCAATTGTTTTCTAATATGTTATAGATGATTAGGAATATCAACTATTTTTTTAAAAATAACATCCAGTTTTTAGCATTTAAAAGCATTATAGAGAAATATAAATATCTACTCTATTAAAATTCGAAGGTAAACAAACGTATGTATGTATGTATGTATGTCCCTCTATCTTCTCACGAACCGCCGAACGGAGAAGCGCGCGGAAGGTACCAAAAGATGGGGAATAATCCAGGGAAGCCATTTCGGCCATTTAAATTTCGAAATTTTAATTAGTGAAAAAGATATTAATTAAAAACTAACTGACAACAATGCTTTTCATTGTTTCGAATACTTTATAACAATACTTTTCCTTGTTACAGCGCAATTCAAAATATTTTTTATTGTTGAAATCGTTTACTTTAAAGAACATTGTTACAACAACAATAAAAAAATGACGCTGACAGAAATAAAAAAAAAATGTATTGTTGAAAGTGTATAAATTCCTTTTTTTTTTATCCCGTGATACAACGTCCAACAAAATCATTTTAACGAAATTAAAAGGGGTGTTTGGTTTCTGTAAAGTTATGTGCCGAAAGATGTAGATTAGTTATGTTAGTGATTTTAATCATTATTCATTGATTTGATCAAGTTTAAATATTTGTAGAAGCTTCTATTTTAAGCTGATATTTGGAAGTTACTATTTTTGCTTTGTTCAATTCTCGCTTTTTCCGATACCTAAAAGAAAAAGAGGAATTACAGGGGATGTTGCCAGTAGACGGGAGGCAATTAGAAAACGTGAAAGGAGAGTGGTTGAAACTGAAGAAGAAAGAAACCGCCGTTTGTCAACTATGGCACAACGTGTCCAGGACAGAAGAGCGGAAGAAACAGAAGAACAAAGAAATAGCCGATTGTCAGACATGGCACAACGTGGCCAGGACAGAAGAGCAGAAGAAACAGAACAAAGAAATAGCCAATTGTCAGACATGGCACAACGTGGGCAGGAGAGAAGAGCCGAGGAAACAGAAGAACAAAGAAATAGACGATTGGCAGTAATGAGACAACGTAGCCAGCAGAGAAGAGCCGAAGAAACAGAAGAACAAAGAAAAGAGAATACGTTTTGGGCTGAACATAACGTTTACGTTAGCGACAATATATGTAAAAAAAATAAATCGGAGGCGGGCATATGAAAATTAGTAATAAAAAGACTAGATTTGAAAGAATATTTACATTTCTTGGAGAAAGTAAGTGACAATATTTGTTGAAAAAAAACGGAGCCGGGCACATGAAAAAATATGGATCCGAAGGCCTCACGTGATCTCACTTCTCTCCGCCCGGGAATATCCCATAATTCAAGATTGCCCGTGCAACGCCGGGTCATGCAGCTAGGAATATGGAAACCTGAACAATGCAACAAGTCAATGTGGATAGAGTTTTGTGTGGGTTTTGGTAATTGATATAAAGAAACAGGGAAAATTAAATCACTCATATAGGGTTTTTACTAAAACTATTGTTTTCTATGAGGTTTCACTTTTAGATTTCATGTACTCAGTGCATCTTGCTTCATGTGTATATAAACTGGAAGCGGGTATATGAAAAAATACGGATTCCGATCAACGCTGGGTTATCTCATTCCTTACGTACTAAAGTCAGACAAAGAAATAATTCCGGAATCGTAATTTTACAAAAAAAGATTATTTTTGCGATTTTTTAAAAGTATATTTTGAAGCCTTTACGCGGACGGAATGACTGAACCGCTCTTTTCTCCTTATTTATTTAGGAGAGAATGTTGGGCATGTGTCACATGACCTCGCTTTTTCTCTCCGTCAAGGAATGACGCATTATTCGAGAAAGCCCGTGCAACGCCGGGTCACGTAGCTAGTTATACAGAAAGTGTAAATCAAGTATATTCCGATTCTTACTGAAAGATCAATGAAGAATATGAAAAATAAAGAGGCGAAATTTAAAAAATAAATTTTGAAACAATCGTTGCTGCAATCTTCGTCAGATCTATATACAGTCAAACCCCGTTATAACGAACCCTCAACGGACCGACTCAGAAGTTCGTTTTAACCGAGGTTCGCTGTATCCGTATTTGCAAAAAAATGCCCTAACATGCTAAGATACTACTTCTATAATAAACTTTTTAATAACATAATATTTTAATTAGTAATTAGGGACAAATAAAGTATTAAATAATTCGCTTGCCAACGTTAGCCATGATCACTGAAAAGTTCGCAGAATGACAAACAATTAAACTGAAATTGCAGAGAAGACACGTGATTTCTCCTAAGTCGTCTGACCAGAAAGTCCCCCCCCCTTCCTTGGTTGACACCAGGCCAGGTGCCCACCGAGGGGACATGGGGAGACAGAAACTGTAAAAAGCCTTGCCTATTGCTCCTTTGTCTCACTTATCGGGTTAGCAGCGTCTCTAACAAAGGTACAATAGGCGAGGAATGTGGTCTCTGAACCAGAGTATTTCATGCAAAAGGGGTAACTCTTGTAGAAGTTGGGTTGACTTGAGCACAATCAGTAAAGAATGTCCCTTTGGGAAAGTGAAAAGTTTGAAGTTTTAGAAATTTTCAGTTCGCAATAACCGAGTCTCTAGCGTTTGCTGTTCGTTGTAAACGTATGAAAATATATTATTAACATAGGGCTTCAGTTGGGACCCTGTAAAAGGTTTGCTGTAACCGAGGGTTCGTTATGTCCCGGGTTCGCTATATCGCGGTTCGACTGTATATGCGCATGCTTCGACAATCTCCCTTTAAAAATCATCATGGCATTGCATAATCGGCAACCAATCTTCTATTATACATATTTATTATTATTCAATTACAAAAATTAATTAACAACATTGATAATCCGATATTTTTATAGCATTAGCAAATAAGAACATAATGATTGAAACGAGCATCTCTTAATATAAAAATGTTCTCTGGTATTAATAACATTTTCAATACAGAGAAACTTTTGAAGTTAAGCTATCTATTAGTAAGAAAACCATTAACAGTATCACAGTTAAATTAAGTTTTAGCAAACGGATGTCTACGAGGGTAATGAATTAAAGTTCTGGGAATAATTCGGGCAGAATTGTTAGGATGTTAAGCTGTTTGTTCACTTTAAAAGAAAAATCTGCAGAAATGTAAAGTTAAGGAAATGGAATTGCATCAGCGTAATTTTTATTTCTACTAAGCACTTCAAAGCGATTTCATTTGTTCTCGTTAATCGTTTTGTTAATAGCATTTTCTTGCGTCGGAAGATATTCTGTTTAATTTGTGTGTTTACAACTAGTACGGATTCGATGGGAAAGGTTGTTCTGTATTCGATCAGGCTTGGTTAAAATATTTACTGATTTTCGTATTTGGTGCTTTTATTTAATTCGTTATTAAGTTAACTGGTGCTATTTTTTGCTAATTCTGTACCATTTTCTAAATTTTTTATGCTATTTTTTTAAATAATTTTTCTGAAAATAGGATTTAAATATTCATTTCTATATCTAGCCCTTCTGAAACGAGGCTTTCTAAAAAGTAAAATTTGGATAAAATATTTTTTTAAATATCATCAATGAATATTGTGGTACTATAATGAAAATTTTTGAACTAGCTGTGTTCTAAAAATGCCATTTGTTATGCCATTTTCATAAGACATTTCATTTTCATATTTCGGAAAATCAGATTATAAACTCACTCTAAAATTTAGAACTATTACATAAAAAAGTATTGCTTTTAGAGCCACATCAAAACTAAAAATCTTTTACAAAATTTATTTTTCCTCCAAATTATTAATATTCAAAACTCTCTTATCATCGTCTTCGAAAGCAAACGTGATTTATCTGAAATCTTCTTCCCTCACAAGTTTTTATTACTTTTGACATAATATTTGGGTAGAAAAGTGATGTATTCTGAAACAGTAAACTGGAACACTTTCACAGCAGTAATATAATCGATAGGACCTTTCAGTTTTTTAATGAAATCTTGGCTATGCAATGCTTTGAACAAGACGAAACTTAACATAAGCAATGCCTTTCTTGGGGCAAATAAGCCGAAACAGCATCGATACTTGGGAGAAAATGCTTCGATGAAATGAATTTCGGTCTTGGCTTAGAAAGCAGGAAAATGAACCTTGGGCGCGGTATCAGGCAGTTAAAAACCGAATAAAACACAGAAATGTTAATATCGTTGTAGTTTTTGTCCTTCAAAAAGGTATTGGAAAACGAACGATTCCGAAAATTCTTTCGAATTCTGTCTCAAATGCTGGTTCTTCCCTACACTTAAGCTTGTCCTAGATGTTGTGGAGATCAATGCTAATGCATCTATGATTGAATTTTAATTGTATAAATAAATTAATGTAAAAGGAAAGGAGAAATAACGTTTTTACTTTGATTTCAATTGAGGTTAATGTTTCTCACACTAAAAACATTGGAAACAGATTTTAAAACGTTGCTTTCTTCTTTCTATCTTTATTTTTTTAAAATATGCATTCTCCCTATACTTATTATCGAAACGCAGGTTCCTATATTCTAATACTATTTATCCTAAGATCCTTATAAATGTGTTTGCATTCATAAAAATGAGAAAAGGTTATAGCAGAAATAAATGATAAATGATTCTCACGTAATATAAATGCTGCTCATTCAACGAATAATGAATGACTGAATGATATTTATAAATATCAATCGAGTCTTAAATAGTTTAACCACCAGAAAATATTGTTACGAAGCTGTAAAGTTGTTTCCGCTATGATGATCCTATGGCAAGACAAAGAATTTTACAGAGGTTTTAGTAGAAGTCAAGCCAATGAAATCCAACCTTGGCGACAAATTTGACGAATTCGACGACAAAATGAAGCTTCTAGAAAATTCAAGAATTTTGGTCCTATCTGTATTCGGAGCAGAAATATAGAGAACATTCGACAGAAATCAATGTGACGTCACATCCTGTCGGAAAGGATATACCGAGCTACTCAAATGAGGAATCAATCTTCTTTGGAGCTTTGACCGTAGTGGAAGCTGGTGAGCTGGTAGACATTGGGCGCTATTGAAAGTATAGTTACTAATATTTATTAGTGATCAGCTCATTTTTCCCGTCAAAATTTTCCAGACAGTTGAGGAGATTCTTCCGATGTCTTTTCCACTTCATGTCTGCTACCAGGAAGGGCGCTATTGTCTGCCAGACGGGGGGCACGATTTGTCCGACAGGGGGACACAACGTGCGGTGCGAGTAAGAGTTTAATACAATTGGTATCAAATTTTCGCTAGATCTTTATTTTTCCATTAGTTGAATACCCCGTTGCTGAAACGGAGTACAAAAATTTTTCTCGACGGTGGGGGCACAGCAACACCCACGGGGTGGCCAGTCTCCCCACTGGCGCCACCCCTATCCGTTACACTGATAAAAAATTAAAAGTCCTAAAAAGTGGCAGAATTTGACTGTTTTTCATTAATTTTTAAAATTAAAAAAATTTCTCTTAATATCTTTATTATTGCTGCTAAGCACTTAGCATTGGCTGTTAAGTACTCAACTTCATAAGAGTAATAAATTTTATTTTATCAATTTTTTTATGCAATTTTTAGTTCCTAATCAACATCACAATCTTCACACATCATTTTGTCAATGAAATGCAGCAGGTCAATGCATGTGCATAGCAAAATGTTATTTAGGTCTTAAAAAATATTAAATTTATTTATTTTCTTTGTTTAGGATAACACTAACAAAACTAAACTCAAAGACTAGAATATTATTTGTTAGTTCAGAACGTATGCCAAGGATACAGAAAGTAACAAAAATTAATACACCTTATTAGACTTCGGCTACCAGGATATCAAAGTAAAGGAACAAAGATATCAAGGGAGGTGGGATACACAGGTGGCAGATTACTGCTAGGGACTCCAAAGCGAAACTTCCAGTATACGAAAGAGGAAACCATATAAAGGCTTTTCCATGAAGTAACTGAACCAGGTTATTTCAGTTTATTGGACTTAATTCGACATCATCATGTATTCTTACCATACCATTATGATTCATATATTTTATTTGCTGAAATTCATTTCTTTATTTTATTCATTAATATTGTCCTAAATTTTATTCTTTAACTTACATTCGACTCAGATTGTATATGATTTCTGCAGAGATTTATTTTGTGATTTATATATTGATTACTCTTTAGGATTAGGTTGATTTATTGCATTGATTTAATTTTATTATTGATTTATACTTGAGGCAGCTTCAACGTGATATTGGTGGTGCGTACATATTACTATTGAAATATAATTTTCACTTTATATTGAATACTAGAGCAATCTGAAAAAAATAATGCCGGATTAGGAATCAGCACCACGAAATTACCTTAAAATCACTGGAATATTATTGGCAAAAAATAAATGATGACCACTGTAATAATTTCAGTCAGTTCATTATAACAGCTAGAAACATCATTAACTGAAAAATAAATGAATAAACAGAAAATTTGCGTGCAATTCACAAAAAGCTTCGAAACAACATTTTCACTAACGAGTTGACACCATTGGACTAATAAGGCAAAACGCAATTACGTAAATTTACATTATATTAGCTACTCTCTCCACAGTCCCCCAAGCAATCATATTTTGCTCTGCCTTCCAGCAATTTCTTTAACGCTCGGGCTGAGATATAAAACCGAAACATGTCATAAACAAAGAAATGAATCAAGGCAAAAGGAAATTATCCTGTTACAGCCTTGCCCTGGTAGGTCTCGCAAGTCCCATAAAAAAGTAATAATCTCAATTCCATCAGGAAATGAATTTTTTCTGTTTTATTGGAAGGGAAAGGCTTTCATTTCTAATTTTTATTCTTCGGAATAAACAAAGAATTAGAAAAGGGACAGCACTCAAGCATACCATCGAACTTCCTTGTGGCGGGCAAAACTTACTCTGTGACAAATGGCGCCAAATCGCTCCGAGGGACGAATACTTGTTACTTTTCGAATTTTTCTTCATTGACGATTTTTCAATCTTGGCCTCATGTTTTCATCTTTTTTACTTTTCCTCTGTGTTGCCTAGAGGATTTTTAAAAAAGAATTGGATAGTTCAAATAGTTTTAAAAACTGTAAAATTTTTTAAGCATATTAGGATTTCAAAGTCTGGCATTTACTGTCGAAATTTACGAATTTTAAATTTTATATTCTGTAAATATGTGATTTTTCTGTTTTAAAATGGGCTTAAAACGCAAAAGAAGATAAATATTACTCAAAATAAAACTAATTTATGTTTTTAAAATCATATCTAAAACCAGAATTCTTAATCAAATTCAAATTTACGGAATATTTTAAGATCTTTTGGCTTTTAAAAATCGCAATAAACACATATCCTTGTTTATCTCCAACGTTGAAATTTATAAAATAAAGAAAACATAAATGTATTGGAATTATCCAAAAACAAAAGTTAATTGTAGAAACGAAAATATATTAGCTACAAGCGAATTAGAAGTTCATAGCGAATAATGATGTAGGCACTTTGTTTTTCAGAAGCAAAATCAACAATTATAATCTAATAACTTTAATCATTTAACTTTTAAATGAATATTTATTTCACGAGACTTTCACTGCACTTCGCCGAAAAATACCAAAATACCACCAAGGGTCCATTTTCTGTATAGTATTATATAATACATTAGAGTTGGCGGATTAATCGATGCATTTCATACGGAATCAAAATCAAGCATTTCTTAAATGTGAACATACATTTAAAAACAAATAATTCAGCTATCCAACTGATGAAATGACACACTTTTGAATAGACACTTGGTTAGAATGATTATAAGTCCGAGAAATGCTAGTTTTTCTATATCAAAGGCTTTAACCCTTTATGTCCTGACGGGACATTAAAGTCCCACTTTTATCACGCTTATATCTTTGTATTATGACCTTTTTCCTTGGCGGAATTCGCAAAAATACGCTGAAATACGCTAGTTCCAACAGCAAGCAGTAGATAGCAGTTGAAGGCAGGAATTTAAAAAAAATTGTTAATTTAATTAATTAAGTTATTTTAATTAATTAAAAAAGTTTTCTTTCTCTTTCCTGGGGTTATTCTGCCTGATAACTTATCTAATAGTTCAAAGATAAAATTGTAAATTCGCTGGTAAATTAATTTGGGACATAAAGGGTTAAATAATAAAAATTATATTGAATGAATGTGCCCAACTAGAGGATTACATAAAAATCTATAATATGAAATATTCATTTCCGTGCTTAAAATAGATGATTTGCCGGAAGAAAAGCAAGTCAATTATTAGAACCCGACTACACACACTCACATGAAAAAAAATGGAATTAAGTTTGAAAAGGAAATAATAAAACTTTAAATGTTGACATTAAAGTATATTTTCGGGAATTTTAGATGTGAAAGAGTTCAGTCATTAAATGTTCAAAAGTCAAACAACATGACTTCCGAAAAAAGACGTTGAAAATGCGTAGAATGAGAAAAACTCATAAGAATAAATATTTGCTTTCGCCTTTATTTTCCCTCGTGTAACTTTCAGAGCTCGTCAAAAGTTTTCAAGAAATTGAAATAATTTTTTTAACTCTTTCTATTTTCTAATGTTTTGTGTTATTCTTTTATTGCAAGAAAGTGTGCACAGAAAGGTATCCAACTTTTTTTAAATTTACGTAGCTAAAATGGCTAATTTTAGCAATATCAATTTCTCCTTTGTTTATTTCTGAATATTATATCAATTTCCTATTTGTGAATTCAGTTTTCATAATTTGCTAACTGCAGAAAGTGGAAAATCAATAGTAAGTTTATTGCTGTATACCGCTTGAAAGGCATTGCTTAAAACTAAGAAGTTTTTAAATGTAATATAAATTTTGAGGCTCACAATGAGATAAAATAAAAGCAAATTTCCAGTAATGAAAAGCTTGGGAAAAAATATCAAAGAAGCGTGGAGCCGTGCTTCATGTTTTCATCTCTCGGCATAAAGAGTGTCACATTCTTCTGTTTGGTAAGTTCTCGAAATACGAGAATGAGTTCGAACTATTTGCCAAGAGATTTCACACCGTTAACAGATAGCAGGAACAATCGGACCCTAATGGCTTTGGGAATATAAGATCAAGGATCGGACACACGATTCCACTAAAAATCCACCATGGCTTTGGATCTGCCCTAGGTGGTTAAACAACTCCACATTATTGTGTTGAACTTTGGAGAATGGGATGTCGAGTCGGGTTCATTATATTTCAGATGTAGATAACATTAATTTTTATGAAGCAAATAAGTAATATAACTATCGCTATTATTATTTGAGACCCGTTGCAATTTATCAAATTGTTAACAAGTCAAATTAAGTAAAAGAGCTTACACAAGTGCTGTTTTTCAATTTAAATTCATTATAAAATTAAATATGAAAGAAGATTTCTTATTTAAACATGCTAATTTATGTGCGAAATATGTTCATGCTAATAGTTGAAAAAAGTTTTCTGTCATGTCCTGTTGGACTGAAGCATGCAAAAATTAAGATTTATATTGCCTGAGGCATTTTTTACATCAACGAGAAGTGATACAATAATGATAAAACCCAAACTGAGAGATTTCAATTCGTATCGCTACAATTTGTGTCAACATACGTTGAAAGCTCTAACGTTCAATACCTTCATTTAAAATCGCGATTGTTTTGCTTTTATAACGAAAATACATCGTCTACATACTTCAATATTCAATACATTTCAAAATTTTAGACATGTGTTATTGATTTAATTTGTCTTTATAATAATTGACTTACAACCATACAGGTAGCAACTCATAATTTTAGTTAGAATAATTTAGAAAAGAATTCCTAAAATTTTCTTTTTCATGTAAACAGAATACGGTGACTACGTTTTGTAATTCC
>BGPR01020116.1:2035-15847 GCA_013235015.1 Araneus ventricosus
CGTAGAATTTTCGTGAAAACGTCACGATAACCTGCAGGCGACAAATAATAATAAAAAAATCGTATAATGGGCATAATAGTAACAAACGTATAATACTACGGTCAATGATGTTTAAGACAATAATACTAAGGTGCCCAAATTTTTTCCTAATCAAAAGGAGGGTACAAATAAATTGAAGATAAAAAAACCATAAGAAAGGCATAGTTCGGGTCCGCGCCGTAGATTTTTCTTAAAAACGTCGGTATAAAACCATAAAACAAGTTTTTCTTATTATTATGTAATTTAATTATCAGTCTCTTTAATACAATATTTACACAGAGTAGTATAATGGTTACAGAATAGATAAACCACAAGTTTATCGGATGTAGCAAGGGTCTGTGGTAACTTGTGATTTATCTATTCTGTGTAAATTCTTTATTATTCTGTGTAATTTCTTTACTACTCTCTGTAAATATTGTATTAAAGAGATTGATAACGAAATTACATATTAATACAAACACTTGTTTTATGATTTTATCCCAACGTTTTCAGGAAAGATCTATGGCGCGGATCCGAACTGATCCTTTCTTATGTTTTTTTATTTGATTTCGTGAACTGTATCTAACTGTTCGCAACTTAAAGATGTTTGAAGACAAAATTTAAAAGCAACAAGGAAACATGAATGCTTGATGAAATCCCAGCCCACAATAAAAAATAATAAAACGAATGCAGTCAAGAAGAAAGATTCTAAAAATACATTCAAAACAACCGAAGCAAAAATACACATTTTACATTCAAAATAAACCTGGCATTTCCGAAGATATCAAAGAACTTTTTCAGCAATCCTCGAATCATTTATACGTTCTATTGCTCAAAAAACAAAATGTAAAGAATTCATCCAAAACAATTTTCGAGAGAAAAGTAAGACACAGATAAATCTCCAGCAAGAAAAGATCAAACCTTTTTCTTCTTATGTGCTTTCGTTCATGGTGTGTCACGAGATTTTGCCCTTTTCTTCTTTGGCGAGTCAAATAACTTTCTTCCGAATCGGATGCTTCATCAACTTTAATTTCACGCTTTCTTCAACCCACTGATTCTCGTCTTCTATTCTTTTTTACTCCTGTGACGGATATTCCCGTCATTTGTTTAGAAGTATAAAAAATCAGATGAGAATCATTTATTCTGGATTTTTTTTACCGAATTGTAAACTTTGATAAGTTAAAATAAATGGGGTTACGGGGAAAAACAGGATTCAGTTGAAAGAAGTAACATTTTTTAAATATTGTTGAGATGTCGTTTCCGGAGGCAAATAATAAATCAATGTGGTTCGAATCTGAATTATCTTCTAGGCCAGTGGTTCACAAACTTTTTGGTTGTGCGGACCACCTGTTGTGTAAAAAAATATTTTTATGCTTACTAATTAAATATACAAGTAAAAAAATGCAAACACACACACACATATATATATATATATATACAGGATGTCCACAATTATCGTGGTCCAATAGCTAATTTCTAAACCGTTAGAGATAGACATGTAGTTTCAATTGGAAAAATGCTTTAAATGAAAGGAAGAATTATAATATATATTTTTTGAGTGAATAATATATTGGTGTAAAAGTTAAGAAATCTAACTTTTTATGCAGTCCCCCGGTCCTATCAATCATATTCAGTAAAATATTTTTTTACATTCTAACATTTTAAACAAAAAAAATCCCACTCTTTTGCGACTAAAACTGACCGAGTTATGGAGCTTTGAATATCTCTGACTTAGACCAATTAACACCATTTCAATAGCCGTCTTACAGACGATTCACCAATCAACGCGCAGCAGTTGCTCGACGAGGCCGCTGATTGGTTAAAAATCATGAAATTCAAAGCTCCATACCTCACTCAGTTTTAGTCGCTGAAGAGTGGGTCTTTTTTTGTTTAAGATGTTAGAGCGTCAAAAATATTTTAGTAAATATGACTGATAGGACCGGGGGAACCGTATAAAGAGTTAGAATTCGTAACATTTTCAGAAATACATTTAGTGACTCGAAAAACATAAAATATAATTCTTCCCTTTATTTAAAGCATTTTTTCAGTTGGAACTATATGTCGATCTCTAAAGGTTTAGAAATTAGCTATTGGACCACTATAGGTGTGGACACCTTGTATATTAGATGCCCTTATATTTTAGGAATTAGTGAAGCTTAAAGGAATAAAAATATATTGTTTTATAAAGCAAGAACATGTGAAGACTCTTGAAGCTAACCTGACTTCGACTCTTGACTAGAATTTCAAGGCCCACTAATACGCTATCCGAGGCCCACAAGTGGGCCATGGCCCATGGGTTGGGAACCACTGGCATAGATTATTGATTTACAATGTATTAGATGACGGCTTTTACAAGCTAGTGTTAATTCGAACCATTCGTTCTGGTTTTCGATGGAAAGTTTAATAGTTTAGAGTAGTGCTTTATAGTGTGTTATATTAGAGCTTTTACAAAGGAGTTGAATTCTAACAATTCTTTTCGGTTTTGATGGAATTATTCAATGCAAAAAACATCGGAAATTTTTCACGAGGCCCATGTGTTGGGAACCACTGGTCTAGGCAATGAACTTTAAATGTGTAAACCACATTAAATATTCTAATTTCGAAAATTCACGGCAAACATATTGATTGTTTTCGTATTTTTAACTCTTTGATCCCGAGGCATCTTTTTTCTTCTACCCCTTTTAAAACCTAGCCTTTTGGGGAGGATACGACATGAATTGGACTCTCCCAACCTGGGTTGTCATTTACCCCACCCCCTGCTGTAACCTTCCCTTAAGACGCACGGAAATGGGCTGTTGTGGGCAAGGATAATTGGACCTCCCACCGCGCTTATATCCTAAGCGATCTCAGAAACCCACCTCCCCTCAAAAGAAGCCAACCGGACCTCAGACCAGCCTTCTTCGTTGTTAAGGGAAAATTTCTAGACCGCCCTGGACGCCTCGCTGGGTGTGAGAGGGTTAATCGTATACGTTTTAAATCTTTATAATTCAAGTTTTTATCATATTAATTACTAATCCTCTCGTTTTAATCACAGATCTTGCTAGACATTTCACGATTTTTATGTTGAGCTTTTTTAAAAAATTCAATCCAAAAAAAAACAAATTGTTCATGGCCGATGTCACTTATGGCTGATCCAAAAATGCTTAAGGTCATTTTCCATTTTCGTACCATTATATCAAAGTGCGATATACTTTCGAGATTATGTCATGAAGATAGAGACGATGTTTTGATGTAGTGTACAGTTTTCTATTTGCTGTTGACAACACCAAGAATGTAAATAAATGTATGTATTTAAAGCCAACAGCAATTACAGCTTCTAATGAAGCTGTCGATGGTATATTACGCTGCTACTCATGTTTTGTTCTTCCAATTTTTAAATGTTGTGGAAAAATCTCGTATTAATTGAATTATTTTGTTCATAACTGAAATCAAGATCTCTGATTTTAAGAAAAGAATTTACTTCATTTTTAAGTAAATAAAAGATATTGATAATGAATGCTTAAAATACTCAAAATATCTCAATAATGGCTACTTTTACTAACTGTCGCTGTTTGGCAGAATTTACAGGATTTTTTGTTCTAAGAAACCATTTCAGTGAATTAATCCTGGGTAAAACTCTGTTCTGCTCTGAGCTACGGAACACACCATTAGCAACAACATATCGCAACTCAGTTAACTGCGAAGTTTGAATTTAGTTTTGGAAGCGAATTTTCACATATCCAAGGGGACGTGTTGACTGGAGGCAAAATCTCATCTTCGTGATAGGTGGTTCTAGGGTTTTGCATCTCATTCCACTGAAAGTCTAGGGGTGAATGTGAAATCATTCTCCATAGAAAAAAGTGTATAAGATGATGTGGCATTGAAATTTAAAGAGTAAATTGCCGGTTTAGGTCTCGTACACGTCATATGACCTCTGTTTAATATTACTTGGTCCTTCCCAAATTAGCTACCGTGCAGCTACAAAATGAAACATTGGCAAATCAAACTCAGTAAGCAAGCGGATATCTCACCGATTTGAAGAACTAAACAGGCTCGAATTTATCTATATGCTTTAATTTTTTTTTTGAAATAGAGAGCAGGTCTCTTGGAAAAAAAAAAAAAGCGATATTGTTCAGCCTCCTCAGTATGACCTCTGTTTAATATTACTTGGTCCATCCCAAAATAGCCCTCGTGCAGTTACAAAATGAGACATTGGCAAATCAAACGCAGTAAGCAAGCGGCTATCTCACCTATTTGAAGAACTAAATAGGATCGAATCTATCTATATTCTTTAATTTATTTTAAAATAGAGAGCTGGTCTCTTGGAAAGAATATTGCTTCGATATTCTTCAGCTTCCTCAGTATGACCTCTGTTTAATATTACTTGGTTCATCCGAAAATAGCCCTCGTACAGCTACAAATTGAGACATTGGCAAATAAAACCCAGAAAGCAAGCGGTTTTCTCATCGATTTGAAGACATAAACAGGATCGAATCTAACTATAATATTTATTTTTTTTTGAAATAGAGTGCTGGTCTTTTGGAAAGAATGCTGCTTCGATATTGTTCAGCGTCCTCTATATGACCTCTGTTTAATATTACTTGATCATCCCAAAATAGCCCTCGTGCAGCTACAAAATGAGACATTGGCAAATCAAACGCCGTAATCAAGCGGATATCTCATCTATTTGAAGAACTAAACAAAATAAAATCTATCTATATTCTTTAATTTTTTTTGAAATAGAGATCTGGTCTCTTGGAAAGAATGTTGTTTCGATAATGTTCAGCTTTCTACATCAAGATATTCCTCTCATATAACTCAAATAATGGTCAGTGTTTGTGTGATTTGATTCAAATATGAGAGATACAGGAACCAGTAAGAATAACACAAACAACAAAAAATTAAAAGCACAACGCACTTACAAGATTAGAAAACAAGATTAAATTGAAAGAACAGAAAATAAATAAAAAAACAACGTTCAACGTGGAACTAAGACTACGAATAACTTTATAGCTTTACATAAGGTGTGCCCAAATGAAAAGGAGACTAAAGTTATATGTAAAGAAATTTTAATAACAATATTCTAATTACAGTTCATGTGGAAAGTACAACTATAAATAATAGCCATCGACATTGATACACTGATCTCAGCGCGTTTGAAGAGAGTGGAGCTTCAGTGTAAAAGCTTCTGGGTTGCTGACGCATCCAGTTCCTCTCTGGCCTTCTTCCGATTCTCTGACAGATGCTTGGGACCCGCTGTGCACAAACATTGCCATAACCAAGCCTTCTCTGGATTATGTGATGCACAGTTCATTTGCGTATCGGCAGTTCAAAGCAATTTCACGTGTGGTGATCTGACGATTCTGCCGCATGAGCTCATCCACATCTGAAATCGTGGCACTGTTGATAACAACTTGAGCCTGCCCACGGCATGGCAAGTCCTTGATGTTTACGCGTCCCGCCTCATAACGCTGACACCACCGGAGCATGATGCACAGTGCGAGACAATATTCTTAGTACACCTCTTTCATCCTGCGATAAATTTGTAAAGCATGCTTCCCTTTCTGCACGAAGAAATTGGATAACTGCTCTTTGTGCTGATCTGGAGGATTCCATCATGCAACGAACTGCGGAAACAACTCTCCAAAAATGAGGATATACCACCACGCCATCTATCGGCTAGCACATTAACTCACTCGGATTTGATATAAAGCCGATACAGCTAAGGCCCCTTCTCATTTGGTCAAAACTTATAACAATATGTTCTTTCATTCTCTTGTTAGTAATACGCAATAATGAACTTTTTCCTCCAATAACCGAATAATCTATGTGTTTCAATGCTCAAAACTTAAATGTGAATTATTCGCAGGAAAACAATTTTCTAAAGAAAATACGATACAAAATCTACAGCAAGAAAATTTCAAAAATTTTTGGCAAAGAAAGACTTTGCCCTTTTCATCTTCGGTGAGACAAATAATTTTCTACCGAATAGGATGCTTTGTCAACTTTCATTTCATGCATTTTTTAACCCACTGAACTTCGCTTTCTATACTTCTAACGGATCTACCGGGATTTTTTTCGAAGTGGAAAAAATGAGACGAGGAATTTATACATGATTTTTTTTCTTTTCGAAAAAATAAATTTGGTCGATGTTAGCACTGATAAGTTGAAATAAATGTTATCTTTATGTCTTTCACAAGTTTCGCACCAAAAAAAGTGAATAAACACAAATAGTTTAAGAGTAATGCATATGTATCAAGAAATACTCAGAGATGAAAAAAAGCGTTACTGGTACAAAAACTGTACAAGGTAAAAAAAAAACTTTGTGACAACCATTACAGTATTCGTCAACAATATAAAGCAATTTCATGTGTGAAAGAGCATGACATGAACTGACCAAAACATTTCATTTCCAACCTTAAGATTTGCATAAACCATATTCTTTGCCAAAATTACATAAGCGATTAATTTGTCGGTATGTCCAAATTTACCTGATATAGATATACATAATGTCATAAACTTTTTATGAAGTGTAGATGCATGTGTAACGAATTTCACAGTCAATTTAAGTCTCACTCTCCTTTATTCCAGGATCATCATTTCATTTCAAAAGGAGACCAGGTTAATTTCACATATTAGATGATATTTAAATTGTCACACTCGATGACCATTGTTAGAGTAGTGCGCGCTAAATCAGCGCGTATTAACAGGATGATCACATTGCACAAAAGAGAGCGTGACACCATCGCGGCGAGCTTAACCCGAGAGAACGCGTGCCTTTTAGCGAACGCTAAGACTATAGAATGACCCCAAACTAATATTCAAACCTGCGCTGTTAAAATTATTATATTTTTAGTGAGGAAAATAACGTTTTTGACTTTTAGACATTAATAATACAGTGCTTAACACAAATGAAATCTACTCCATTATTATCCACTATTAAAAAACGGATTTCTAGAAGTTTATTTTTAGCGCATCTCTTTCACGTGAAAATTGTCTTGCGCATATCTCGATAAATATATTTCTTCACTCTGCAATTAAATGTATCATGTTATCGTTAATGAATAACTCCCAACTCCTCACAGGGGTTGTCACAGTTTTTGCTGATCCTTTTGTTCCAGATAAGCGCGACACAATATTATGACAACGAATATTTTGCATAAATTTTGTTTTTCTCCAATCAGTGCCCCCTTTCCATGAATAAAATTCCAAGTTATTCACATCTTCATTTCCAGAATCAAAGTCCTCTTCCGATCATGTTCGCAGAAACTTTCATGATCTTAAAAAATATCTTCTAAAATATCGTCAGGTCCATTGTCAAAGTCTGGATCTTCATCAGTTTCAACTTCAGCAAGAAATTTACGTGAACGCTTCATTTATTTTCGGCATTAATACCTCAATTCGTCAAGGAAAAAAACGAGCTGACCGTATCAGCTACGTGAAATAACTAGTCTGTGGAACAAACGGAAAGACGCGCGGGGTCATTTAATAACCCCAATAACTGACCAGACTTGTATTAGGGGACGAAAAATTCAGGAAATACTTTCTAAGTACTCAGAAAAGGCAGAGGGGTGTGGCTAACTCAGTTACTGATAAGAAAGGAAGGAACAGGTGGCTAGTTTTCTAGGAATCTGATTTTTCTTAGGGCTTGGGGTCATAAAATGGCCGAGCGGAAAGTAGTTGCAGAAAGGGAATTCCCCGGAGAATCTCGTGTCTCTGGAAGTTAAAGTATAATTGCGGAGATCAAAGTAGAATTAATTTAAAATGAAGTAGCATTGAAAAGAATTAATTTAAAGAAGAATAAAAAGTCAAATGTTTTCATATATTTTTTATATTATTAAATATTTTCTTACGTAAAAGTACGGACGATAATTTTCCATATATTTATGTCAAAAATCCCTTTTATTTAAATATGTTCGAAGCTTATTTAAATGTAAACATATATCTTTTGATCCCAAACCAGAATCATTTTTCTATAACGAACTAACATCCCTTACGAGGTTATTTATATTCATTACCACAAACCATATTCACCGAGTCGTAAGCTGGCGAATCCATTTTGGATGATAGTTACTTATACCATTGAATATTGTATGAAATAGAGCAGATATTCAAATGCGGATTAGTTAAGTTTCGTTTAGTATTCATTATTCGTAAGGCTGTTATTTACCTACAGAGAATTTCTGTTGTGTAATAGGTTCCACAATACACAATACCCTTGAGATATGCAAACAAGCCATTTTAGATTCCGATACAATTCAGAACTTAATACATACGCATGAGGGTGGGATTATAAAGCATGCATGGTGTGTGCTTTTTATATTTAATAAATTCAGGGAAATCTGCCCTGGGCTTTGAAGTTATTGATTAAACATGCAGTCTGAGGTTTGTTGGTAACCATTTAAGGAATAATGTAGTATCTTCTGAGAACTGTCACGTTATATTGTTAATTCTTGCTTTTTGTTATAAAGCTCTTATATATTTCAGTAGTAAATTGGTTGCTACTAGTTCAATAAATTTATTTACTTTGTTAAGTTTCAATGTATTAAGAACAATTGAGATAGCTTAAGCATAGTTTAAATTCTATGTTTCTTAAGCTTTATAAACTCTAAATAACTGTAACTCATGGGGGTTCAGAATTAAAGTGAACTAAGACCATGATATTCTTTCCTAAGAAAACAGATATGGAAGTTGATTAACTGCAATCGAAATAGCAGAGGACTTCTAATTGTTTCTGCTACCTGTTGGAAAGAAATTAAAATATGGACTGGAATCATTTTTACACAGGTAGTATAACATTTATACACTACCATGGCAGTGTTAGTGGACAAGTCATGGAATTGATGAACTCCTATTATACGTATTATATTCTGAATAATATTATTTTATAAACAAATCATTGATTACCATACATGTCCCAAATATAATTCGGTAAGGATATAAATCAGAAACTCTGGGATTAAATAACAAAACGAAAGTCTTAAATTCGTTAAACGAATTTAAGACTTTCGTAAGACTCGTAAAAAATAGCTATGTTTCTTAAGCTTTATAAACTCTAAATAACTGTAACTCATAGGGGTTCAGAGTCAAAGTGAACCAAGTCCATGAGATTCTTTCCTAAGAAAACAGATAATGAAGTTGATTAACTGCATTCGAAATAACAGAGGACTTCTAATTGTTTTTGCTGCCTGTTGGAAAGAAATTAAAATATCGACTGGAATCATTGTTACACAGGTAGTATAACATTTATACACTACCATGGCAGTGTTAGTGGGAAAGTCATGGAATTGGTTAACTCCTATTATACGTATTATATTATGAATAATATTATTTTATAAACAAATCAATGATTACCATATATGTCCCAAATATAACTCGGTGGGATATAAATCAGAAACTCTGGGATTAAATAAGAGAACGAAAGTATTAAATTCGTTTAACTTGTAAAAAATAGCTAAGGTTATCACTTAATCTTGAGATAACTTAAGCATAGTTTAAATTCAATGTTTCTTAAGCTTTATAAACTCTAAATAACTGTAGCTCATGGGGGTTCAGAGTTAAAGTAAACTAAGTCCATGAGATTCTTTCCTAAGAAAACAGATAAGGAAGTTGATTAACTTCATTCAAAATAACAGAGGACTTCTAATTGTTTTTGCTGCCTGTAGGAAACAAATTAAAATATGGACTGGAATCATTGTTACGCAGATAGTAAAACATTTATACACTACCATGGCAGTGTTAGTGGGAAGTCATGGAATTGGTTAACCCCTATTATACGTACTATTTTGTTACAAAGCAATAAAGTTGTTCCCTGAGATCCTAATCTTGGTTACAAACTTGGCGATAAATTTGACGGCTTTGGCGACAGATTTGAAGATCATTTTGGCGACTTGGCGGCAAAGTTGGCGAGTTTGGCGACAAAAGAAATTTTCTAGATAGACCTCGAACTGTCAACCTGTTTCTACTGGCTTAATGAACTTTCTGGAGATTACAGTCACTTCCTACGTAATGACCTCATGAGTTGGATTTTGATCAGCAAGCAAGCTGGTGCTCTAACAAGAAACCTTTGAGCGCTGTGTTGAGATTTATTGGTAGTCTCTGTTGTGAATTTTTACAAGTGCTGTTTTAATATTTGTGCTACGTTTTTTTTTCTAGAATATTTGTAAATTAAAGAGCTTTATTTTTTAAATCCTGCTTATTGGATTGCATTCACGTACACCCACAAGACAATTTTGTTACTATATTCTGAAGAATATTATTTTATAAACAAATCAATGATTACCATACATGTCCCAAAGATAATTCGGTGGGATATAAATCAGAAACCCTGGGATTAAATAACAAAACGAAAACCTTAAATTTGTTTAGGTCTTAAAAAACAGCTAAGATAAGTGTCATCACTTAATTTGGCATTTGTTATTCAATCAACGTATTCAAATGTAACGAAATTGTGTTGTGGGTGTACGTGAATACAATACAATAAGAAGGATTAAAAAAATAAAACTCTTTATTTTACAAATATTCTAGGAAAAGAAACGTAGCACAAGTATTAACACAGCACTTGTAAAAATTCACAGCAGAGGTTACCAATAAATCTCAACACAGCACTCAAAGGTTTCTTGTTAGCTCACCAGCTTGCTTGCTGATCAAAATCCAACTGACTCTTCTTGGCTTGAGAGCTTGCCTTTATACTTTTCAACAGGAAGTGACTTCATTAGTGACGTAATCTCTAGAAAGTTCATGAAACCAGTAGAAATAGGTTGAAAGTTCGAGGTCCTTCTAGAAAATTCCCTTTGTCGCCAAAGTCGCCAACTTTGCCGCCAAGTCGCCACAATGGTCGCCAAATTTGACGCCAAGGTTGCCAAATTTATCGCCAAGATTAGCGTCTCAGGGAAACGACTTTATAGCTTTGTAACAGTATTCAGAATTCTAGAACTTTTTATGCGATCTAGATTTCTTATGCAATTTCAAATAGGATATTTTCTGACATAAATGAGAGAAGCAAGGAGAGTTTCGAAGATTATATAGGTGACCCTCCCACACACGTGTTGCAGTTTCCCTACTTAGGGACTGTTTCCTCACACCTGCACGAGCCAGTTCACACACGCATGCCTGTCAACGGTGGTTTGTACCTTCCAAGCTACCTTGCCTAATGAGATGCAGTAGCTACACTGTGTCGCGGTAACTTAATTCTGGCCCTGGTGCTGTAGACATAGTGATAACCATGTTAGCCTATTGACCACCGCATCTATCCAAAGTAGCAACCTTAACATTTGGTTTGCTAAAAATGTGACACATAAACTGATGGTCTAATTTTGTAATACCATGTGATGAATGCAATCAACGGACAATACTTTTGAAACTACCACAACTTTATTTATATTTTTTGTTTAATAATTTATAACTACCACAACTTTATTTATATTTTTCGTTTAATAGTTTACAGCTACCACAACTTTATTTATATTTTTTGTTTAATAGTTTACAGCTACCACAACTTTATTTATATTTTTTGTTTTTGCGAGCTACGAATAATAACCGAAAGACGCCCAAGAGGGTGTACACTAGGGATGGCGGTTAAGGCAAAAAAACCGGTTTTCGGTTAAATCGGGTTTTTTTTTTCACTTCTGGGTTAACCTGGCTGTTAAAACCGCTGAAAACCACCTGTTTTGAAAAAAAGTTTTTCGGTTGTGTTTCTAAAAAGCAACGTTTGTGCACAGAATTTTTTTATCTATACTTATAAAAGGCAATGTTTGTGTGCGTGTGTGTGTGTGTGTGTTTGTCGGCGATGTCCAGACGAATCTATCGCACTTACAGCCATGAAATTTGGTACACAGGTAGTCGTAATGGTGACTGAATGCACCTCGAAGCCGAAATTTTAAATTTTAATCTAGAATTTTTTTTATTTAATGTTTTCTGTTGTTTTGGTTGATTTTTCGCACTAATTTGTCAATAGAATGGTTTCGAATAATTGTACGACAAAAATAGATAGACCATCGGAAAGAGCACACGATTTCCGTTCTAATGATGTTAGTTTTGAATTTCTAACGTAATTTACTGAATTTTGAGAATTTTTTAAAAAATTGTCAGTTTCACCACCTAAATTTTAGTTTTGTTTTTAAATTTGTTGCATCCGACTTTCTAATAACACTATTATTTTCAATTTTTTCAGCTTATAACTAGAACGGTTCTCTCTGATTTAAAACAAGAACGGTTAAAATATCTTTTCCCGTTTTTTTTAAATTAAATTATTCCTGGGCAGATGAAAGTTATTTTTGTCGAGCGAAATTTCTTCAGCGATAGCCTTCCGGAACGCAGCTTTCAATTTGATTGGATGAAGGGTCTGGTGACGTCATAACCTTCGGAGCTTTTTGTCATGTTCTAAGGAATTTTTTTCATTTTGTTGAAGTCCTGATTCCACGGGCAACAATTTTTTTATATTGTTTTGGATTAATGTACTCTGTACTGTTTTTCTACATGTTATTATCGCGGAAAATCTATAATGTGTATCTTTTGTTTTGATTTTGTTTTGAAAACTTTTTCGTGTCATTGTGGGCGATTTTTTTTTTATTTTGTTGAAGTCCTGATTCCACGGGCATCGCCGTGCGCGTACTGCTAGTTAATAATAATATACAATAAGTAAGTATTAATATAATAAATAATAAATGTAATAAGTAGTGATTATAAATAAGTAATTAATACAATAAGTAATGAGTAATTATTACTATAAGTAAGTATTAATACAATAATTAATAAATGTAATAAGTAGTGATTATAAATAAGTAATTAATAAAATAAGTAATGAGTAATTATTACAATAAGTAAGTATTAATACAATAAGTAATGAGTAATTATTACAATAAGTAAGTATTAATACAATAATTAATAAATGTAATAAGTGGTGATTATAAATAAGTAATTAATACAATAAGTAATAAGTAATTATTACAATAAGTAAGAACTGTAGACAAAATTTTAAGAATTGTATTAAGTATTGTAGACAAATAAAAAAAGAAATTAAAGAGTAAAGAACTAAATAATCGTATTTTGTGTTGTTTGCGTTTGTGTATATGATAATAAAAAAACTATCCCTAAATTCACATAGAATCCCTCGCTTCTATTAATCATATTTATTTAAATATTTTTGTCACGCTGGAATTTTAAACAAAATGTTCCACTCTTCTGCGACCAAAACTAATCGAGTTATGAAATATTGACTATGATTATTTCTGACCATCTCAATGTCCGCATCAAGGAAGCGGTGGCCGTTTATTGGCCTAAAACGATGAATTTCAAAATTTCATAACTCGAACCTAAAATAGAGCCTATCTTTTGATAACTGATTTTGCCTGTTTTATTTCCCGGTTTTTAGATTTAAAAAAAACGGTTTAAATCGGGAAAAAATAACCGAAAAAACTGGTTAACCGAAACAAAAATAGCCGAAAAAACGGTTAACCAGAACAAAAAATCCGGTTTTCGGTTTAAACTGGCAGGTTTTTCCCCTCCCTACATTTAAACTCTTTTTAATCGAATGTCAATCTTTTAAATCTCACCGTATTCATTATTTCCGTTCATCTTCTCTACCCTTACAGGACTTGGTGGTTGAAAAAGACTATTCAAAAACCGGTTATCCGAAACCAAAAAAACCAGTAGTTTTTCCCCTCCCTACATTTAATCTCTTTGTAATCGAATGTTAATCTTTTAAATCTCACCGTATTCATTATTTCCGTTCATCTTTTCCACCCTCACAAGACTTGCTGGTTGAAAAAGACTATTCAAACATTTTTAACTTTTTAAAGGCTATTGGATTTTTTA